>CANTUT010000089.1:2500-15000 GCA_947687605.1 Reutealis trisperma
CATTCAAATACATAACTAGAGAATAACAAAATTAAGGACTACATCCACTAGCAAAATTCAAATAAAGACCACCACTTGGGATAGCCCCTTTCACAACTTCATTTGAGTAGTTACTCTTCTCAAATGCCATGAACCTGAAAAAAAAAAATTTATGACCTTAGATTGATAAAAAAATCATGAATAACATGTCTTGCAAATTCTTACAACATAAAAACTATGATATCATGATGAAGGAAAACTAAAATTATAAAAAGCTCAAATTTATAATATTTTGATTGTCGTGCTCACTTTGGTACAAGCAAAAAAAAAAAGTTTGTAAGTTGATAAATTGCATTGAACACACACATCACCAATAAACAAGTTTACAACCAAAGATAGACCATAGATCATGAAATGGCATGTGTTTTGCTCAAAGATACTAAATATAGATATGAACCTAATGATTTATGCACAATTTATACTTCCTAGGGAGAATTTTGCTCTTCGCAGTTGATAGCCACAAAGATTTTACAAGTTTATAATTGTCACCATCGTAATTTTCAAGAAACTTCAGGTTTACCTTAAAGCAAATTACAACTAAATAATTAATATTATCTACACAATTTGGGTTCTTTTCTAACTAACACTACCCTAGGCCTGCAGCTAACTATTTTTTGTCATATTAAGTTAACAACTTTGCTTGTTTAGGTAGTACTTATACCAATTTTTTCAATGAAAATACAACTTTCAAGGATAGCAAAGTTTGCAATTATATAGCAGTAGAGAGAGCATACAAACATGACAATTATGCTTGGAATGTGATTAAACACCTCCACATCAAATGCTCTTCAATTAAGCATGAATGAACATTATTTCCTTGTCTACTTCAGATTTTTCAAGACAATCAAGAACATGTAATAGTATTGGGCTGACCATTATTAGCAAATTCTAAGACTTTAACAAATATAAAATTCAATAAGACTAACCTTGAAAAGTGATTGGTGAACTTCAACTTTTTTCCTTAGAAGTATCAACTTCATTATGGCGAGTAGACTGAGCATCACTACGGAGGGGACCAGCAGCTTCAAGAGGGATAGCTGCTACAAGTTCCTCAAAATTGACTTTTAAGTTGGGGTTGTCTTCTCCCAATTTGTTGACAACAATGGTTAAGTAATCACACATCTTCAATTTCATTTCTTCAGCTAGTTGGCTCCTTTTTTTAGATATCAACTCATCTACAAAGTCATTGGGAATTTTAGGAGTCAATTTTTTCTTATGTTTCCTGATATCCCACACCGACCAACAGGGAAATTTGGTCCATGAGATGCCTCTCCTCCAATAAATTGCTCCACAGCCTCGCTATTGTCTGGACCTGATGAGCCAAGTTCTTCTATCCTTGACTATAAATATATGAGATTTATTTACATGTGTACATATATGATAGCAAGTAATTAACTATGCTCCAAACTTATTTGTAATAAATAAGGTACTTACAATCTTAAATTTGAGTACTTCGTCCGTTGAACTATATGTACGCCTCTCTTTTCGCTTGCGGGTGGCAAGAAACATTTTCGCCTTAATCGGTGGTTCTTGGTTTGGTTTAGCAAGTTGCTTACATAGAAAAAAAAATCATTAAACATATTATTGAAATTATAAAGAGACATAATTTACAAAATACAATTTCATACACTTAAAACATACTAATTTCTTGCGGATTTGTGCAAAACTTCATGGTACAGCTGTGTGTGTTTCCTTAAAGTTCTTGTGCATTGTTGAATTTTTTTCAGCCATTGACTGAAAATTTAAATGGAACACCAAGGCAAACTTTATCAATTATTTTTTTATTCAATTTCAGGGAATTTAATAAAAATATAATATATGCCTTAACTTTCTCATTGCCCTAATATTTCAGGAGCACCTTGAATTCTTCCAATGGAATGTCATCAGGCATGTGTTTCAGCCTCTCCTCATCAGTGTCATATTTTTTATAATGATTACTTTTGACACGAGATTTATACACCCTCCACGCATCA
Organism: Reutealis trisperma; assembly: GCA_947687605.1. Classification (NCBI taxonomy): domain Eukaryota; kingdom Viridiplantae; phylum Streptophyta; class Magnoliopsida; order Malpighiales; family Euphorbiaceae; genus Reutealis; species Reutealis trisperma. Next base: position 4,513 of record CANTUT010000089.1, read on the forward strand.
CAAATTGTGTGCAACACCCAAATCTTTCCTTCTTCAGGTATTAAGTACTTATGCTGAAATGAACAGGTCTTAGATTAATAAACAAAGGCATAAAATTTTTACAATATAAGACATAATTTTGGAAGATAAAGTTATGTTTCATAGGCTAAGATTAAGATATGCTTACCTTTACATACTCCCATAAGTCATCTTTGCCAGGGACTTTATGCCAATTGATGCAGTCGAGTGGCACATATTCCCTTTCCAATGACCCTAAGAAATTGCTGAATTCTGATAGTGTTTGATCATCGTCAGCTACAGGTTGATAATTCTCATTTAGCATAATCACCTTCCTTTCATCATAGCTCCTTGTATGGACAAAACTCATTCTTGATTTTCCCCTAGACTTTTTTTCTTTGCCTTTAGTATTTAGGTCTGTCACATATACACCAAATATCAAGTAGGGCATATTTTAGTTGAAAATAGAAATTTCATAATGCTACCTATAGGAGCTTCAACAAACTCAGGTTCAGCCAATGTTGGAGATGGATCAACAATATTTGTCCCTGTTTCAACTTAAGGTGCTTGTTGACATTCTTGTAATGCTAAGAATGCATGCATTGAGCCAATGCCTTCATTTCTTAGCCGCCTAAGCTACTTACTATTAGATGGTGCAGCTACTTCTTTCCTTGTTTCAATGTTAGCATTGCCAACACGAGTTTACAAAATATATAATCAAAAAATTTATCATTAGAATTTCATACTTCAATACATAACTATTATAAATTAATTTATAGGATGCAAAATATTATTTCACTTGTGCATGGTTTGGTACTACAGCTTCCTTCCTAGTAGTAGGTGCAACAAGATTGGATCGCGATCGTGTTGTTAGACTAGCTACTTCTTTGTTCTTTCCATCATTTTTGGTATGCTTAAATACAAATTTCAAACAAGAGTTAGAAGATATACAATTAACTTCTATTTTTTATTTGGTTTCCATATCTTTATAGTTTGTAATACCTTGGTGGTTAATTGAGTTTCCTCTTCTTGATTATCATGATCTGGTTGGTAATCTTTACTTGCCTCCACCACCTTGTCCTTCTCTTTCTTTCGTGAACTAGAAGATGTCCTACCTATTGAAATATGATGTAGACCAAGTTCAACCATGTGTGCATTGTTTGCTGCAATTTTTTCAGATCGCATTTGTTCATATGAACTCTTCACATCTGGGTTAACATCATTCTCACAGCAAATTGGATCCTGCTGAACATGTTGAATAGGAATTAAGTAAATTAACAACATCAAGAATTTACGCCAAGCTAATCCAAACATAGAGCATTAACAATCAAAATTTACCTAAATGGACTTACCATTTCAACATTATCTGAAGGAGGAACTTCTGAAGATTCGCCAACCTCTTCATTATCTTCCACATCTGCTGCATACATATTTCTTTTTGTGTTGTCTGCATAGTGTCTTCAAGAAGTATTTTTTTCTTCATTTCCATGCTACATTTATCTTTAATTTCCTTTCATTTTCATTGATGTTGTTGTTTAACAGTTTGCAAAGTCACATACTTGCGATTCGGTGTGGATTTGATGCCTATAAGAGTAAAATTATTACAATAAAGCATATACATATATATATATATATATATATATATATATATATATATATATATATATATATATATATATATATATATATATATATAAGTAAGAAAATAATGCAGATTTTTCCTTAATCAATGCAGACTTTTCCTTAATTAACCAAAAAAATCTCAGAAAATAAACCATAAGAAAAATAGCAGGAATGTTTCAAATTTTGGCATATTTTAGATTTTGGATTAATGAAATGTTGTATCAAGTTGAGTATGCAACAAATATAAAAGCAATGATGTTAGACAGGGAATAAACAAAGATGATCTGATTTAGTAGTAGATATTAGCTTTTCAATGTTTTGATTACTTACACCTACTACGATTGCTTGGTGTAATCTCTAAGGTTTACTTGTTTTTATACAAAACATACACCATCTCTTATGTGTTTACATCTGTACAATTTCTAGCCATTTATAGTCTACAAGAAGTATGAAAAAATAAAAATAAAAAGAGAAAGAGAGAGAGAGCATCACCCAAAAATCTGTGGCTTTTATTAAATCATTTTAATTCACATTGCAAATTTTTCACCCTAAACTAAGCAGCCAACAATTTATATATATAGCAACAATTTTTATATTTTTAACACAAAAAAGAAAAATGTAATTTTTCACCCTAACTGAGCAGCCAACAAGTTTCAATATATGGAGCTATGTGAGTGAATAGATACACAACATGAACACACATTTTTATATTAAAAAAAGAACACAAAATTTATTAATTAATATAAAAAAATTTTGCCAACAAATAAAAGGAAATTAAGCCTGGAAATTAAGCCTGAAAAGAGATAATATTGCTGTCTCTGTCGATGTATAGATTAATGGCTGAAGCAGGCGCATGCAAAATTTGACTGGACTAATAATAATACAGTGGTCTGCTATTAGATAGAAACCCTCGTGCGTGGCTGTTAAATGTATTTTTATATAATATTTACAATAAAAATAAATAATATCCAAGAATATATATATGAGACAGATAGATGATGTTAACAATTTGATTTTTTCTAATGTTGACCAGTCACTATGTATGGTTTGTTTTTTGCAAATTTTAGGCCTCTATTTGGTTTGTTTTCAGCAGGATATTGAAAATGGATAGGAAAGGCTGTTGTTTTCTACATAATAAACTAGCAGCCATATGATATAAAAATGCAAGGGACTTGTGAAATATACCTCTTGTTATGATCCTTCTTGGTCTTATGACCACATGCGGTTGATTTTGCATCATCAGTTGCACTCCTTCATCAACAAAGTTGTCAATATAAAATTCTAGCACATCACCATCTCTGAAGGTATCCATAAACTAAATTACATCATTGTCACATGTGAGAAGTTTCCTTCCACCTTTCTTCCCTTTACTAACATAGACACCTCCAATTTCAGTGTAGTTGAGATCCTCTTTAACATATTGCATCAGTGTAGCATAAGACATCGTGTCCATATTAACACATTCTTTGAAGTCAGTTATAGTTCCACCTGAATATTTAGTCTTTAGGAATCCTCCTTGATAGTGGAATCTTAACAAAAACTCTTTATCTTCCATCCTAGATTGTAAAAAAATAACATATTTTACCAAAATAAAAAAAATTAAACTAAATAAAAATAACATATTATACAATAAGTGTCATATATTTAAACTTTTAAAGTTCCACCTATGATGTATTTTGAATTGCAGTTTATAGATCAAGTATTGACATCCTAATTTAAAAGAGGCAACAACAAAGAATATAGTTCAAAAACACCAAAAATAACTAAATATATAAATAAAGATAGTAGCTTACACTGAAATAAAAGTCATAGATCTGTAACCCTTGTTCAAAATGTCAAATTAGCTTCAAGGATCAGTCATTTTACTGCAAAAAAAAAAAACCACAAATCAAATAGGAAATTAAATTTATAAATTTATATAAACATTTTTTTATAAGAAAAAAATAAATTCTAAGATCAGCTCTTTCATAAAGCAATAAAACATGAAAATTTTCAACCACATTCAAAACCATAAATTCACTTCTGAAATATAAAAAATCTGCTAAATTTTCAAGTAATAGCTTTAAATATTATTGTAGTATTTGTGGTAATAAAGTGATATTCCTAAGTAATTAATCAAATATAATTAAATTTGAAGAGTAATTAGGATTACAGAAAATCAAAATATCAGTTTAAAAATTCAAGAGAGAATTTTACAATTTTATTATTGCAGCATTCCATCCAATCCCAATCTGTGTCATCTATGTCAGAATCAGATTCATTTACTATTGGAACAGTTGTTTCTTGCACTAGATTTGACGCAGTGAGGATTTCTTTACTCGGTACATCAGCTCTATACCAACTATCCTCACTAACATCGATATCCGCACTATAATTGACTTCATCATCGTTTATAGCAAGCCCATTCATATCTTCTTCAATTACATTCTTTCCATCTCCTATATCAAACCACTCCCTTGGTAATTTCTTAAGAACATAGTGTGAACCCTTTTCAATAGGATCTTCAATGTAAAAAACTTGGTGTACTTGTGAAGCCATCACAAAAGGGTCATTTCTATAACATAACCTTTTGAAATTAACCCGAGTAAGCCAATAATCATCCTTTTCTTCTTAGTACCAACAACATCTAAATAAAACAACATTATAAGCTGCCTAATAATCAACTTCGATAATTTCTTCTATTGATCTATAGTAACTAACATCCCCAACTTTTGGGTTTTGGTCCCTTAAACTTGCAAAGCTTGTGGTTAGCGCCATCAAAAATATGCCACTATTTTGGGTAGTACATTTCTCATCTCTTTGCTTGGTATGAAATCTATATCCATTCATTACATATCCACTGAACCTCTTTGCTACTCGATTTGGTCCCTTTGCCAAACATGATAATTCCCTTGAAACTCCATCCTTCTTCCCAACCTCTTCTTTTAACCACTTATGGAATTCTTCACTATGTGCTCGTGCCCTTTTATACCTCTTTGACTTTTCACAATTCTCAACTAATAGTTGATGTTCCCTACAAATCAATGACAATATTACTAAAGGATCAATTAAAGAATTCATGTTTACATAATTTGATTATATAAATTGAAATTAGGATCAATGTCTTACTCCATCAAGTTATCTACTTCTTCATTCCCATAATTAAATAGAATATATTGATGAGCTTTGGTCCAAGCATCATCATCCATATGAATAGATTTGCCATTTTTGTTTCTCCACATCCCTAGAGGGTAACCATTTTGTTCATATTCAATTAATGAATTATGGACTTTGGTCTTCACGCCATCACCCAAATATCTAGAACAAAATGTCAAACATTCTTCAGCCAGGTACACTTCTACTATGGAACCTTCCAGTTTACTTTTATTGCGAACATATGATTTCAATTTACCCAAGTACCGCTCAATAGGAAACATCCATCTATTGTGTACCAGACCACCAAGTTCAACTTCCTTGCACAAGTGAATTGGTAAGTGAACCATTATGTCAAAAAATGATGATGGAAATACCATCTCAAGTTGGCAAAGTGCTTCCACGATATCACGTTGCAAATTCGGCATATAATTCGGATCAACAATTTTGTTGCACAAACCCTTAGAGAATGATCCCAATCTAATCAAAGGTAATGCAACCTCAATTTCAATGTTTTTTTCACAGCAAATTGTAGCAAATGTTGGAGGATAAAATGAGCATCATGACTCTTGTATCCTGAAATTTTCCTCTCACTCATTTGCACATGATGACTTATATTAAATGCAAAACCATATGGCAATTTGGCATTCCATAACACAAAACAAAATATTTCCTTCTCTTCATTAGTCATATCAAAGATAGTAGCCCCAATTTGAAGGTGTTTGCCATCACTAGAATAGCAGGATGCAATACCTTCCTAATGCCCATTTCTTGCCAATCTAGACAAGCATTTAAGTGATCTTTAGTCTTACCGGGAATATTCAATAAAGTCCCTAATACATTATCACAAATGTTCTTCTCTATATGCATGACATCAAGGTTATGACGAGATAAATTATGCCTCCAATATGGTAACTCAAAAAAAATTGACTTCTTTTTCCAAGGGACATCACAATTGGCCTTTTGCTTTATCTTTTGCTTCCCAAACACATTTTCATATCCAAGTAACAATTCTTCAACATCCATCCCAGACAATTTAGTAGGAAACTTTCTCATTTCAATATCACCATTGAATCTTCTTTTATCCCACCTCCGCTCATGGTTTGGATCAAAGAACTTCCTATGGTTCATATAACACATTTTCCTACTATGCTTTAAGTACATTGAGGAAGTCTCATAATGGCATGTAGGACAAGCCAATTTACCTTTAGTTCTCCAACCTGACAACATTGTAAGTGCCGGAAAATCACTAATGGTCCAAAGTACACTTGCATGCAGTACAAAAGTTTGGTCAGTTAAGGCATCATAAGTTTCTAACCCTAGATCCCATAATTCTTTCAACTCAGTGATCAAAGGTTTCATATACACATCAATATCATTCCCAAGAGAAGTAGGGCCAGGGATTAGAGTTGAGAGAATTAAATTTTCTTGTTTCATGCTTAACCAAAGGGGTAGATTATAATTCATTAATACAATTGGCCAAGTGCTATGGGATATGCTCATTGTTCAAAAAGGATTGAACCCATCAGAAGCCAAACCCAATCTAACATTATGTATTTCAGATGAAAATTTAGGATACCTAGAATCCATTGCCTTCTAAGCCTCACCATCCACCGGATGCCTTAACTTTCCATCCTTTTTTCGCTCTTTTGCATGCCATATCATAAGTTCAGAGAAATCTTTGCATATGAACATGAATTGTAACCTTGGTTTTAGGAGGAAATATCTCATCACTTTTGCTGCCACTTTAGGAAATTTTTTTGGAATTTGATTATCACCCCTAACACCTTCATTCTCCACCACTTTCCACCTTGAAGCACCACAAATTTTGCAAACATTTGCATTTTTATTCTCAGCCCAAAATAACATGCAATCATTAAGGCATGCATGTATCTTTTCATAATCAAGACCTAACTCTTTAATTACATTCTTTGTAGCATTAAAAGATTTAGGCACATTGGCATTAGGAAAAGCCTCACTAATCAACTCCAAAAGATCTAAAAAAGCAGCTTCACTAACTCCATGAATACACTTGAAAAGGTAAAGCCTAATCGTGAAGCTTAACCTAGAAAATTTATCACAACTGGGATATAGTGGTTGTTTTCCCTCCTCTACAAGCTTATAAAATTTTCTTGCATCTACATTTGGTCCCTTCTTAACTCCATCTTCATTTGTTTCTAATCCATTGCCTAAATTTCGAAAAGTATCATGCAACATTGTACTAAGGTCATCATCAAAATTAGTACCCATTTCACAATCTATCTCATTAACATCCCCACACAAATTGCCATAACATAAAACATCAAAAATCCATTCGACAAACATTGGAGAAGACCCATTGCAAATGAGATGTTCGTAGATAGAATCTCGACCATGCCACTTGAGATTTTCACATTTTTTGCAAGGGCACCTACATTGGTCTCCTATAGCAAAATTAGCAAAAACGTTTCTTATAAAACCTTTCACTCCATTAATATATCTATTACTAAACCTTGGAGATTTCAACCAACTTTTATCTTCATTACCCATTACTTTATTAACTTCGAAGGTAATTTAAAATAAAAGGCTGCAAAAAAATACTACCTCATAAGCATTTTTGTCTTTCTGATTTAGCAGTATGACATTTTTTTTTTACTTCGCTATTAACTAATTACAAATAAAACCAGAAATATCAATTAAAATCAAGGAAGACTACAAAAAAAAAAATGCACAAACTAAAACTAATCACTAAAAAAGCAAATTAAACAGGGAGAAGAAGAAGAATTGAAGAAGCAAATATATAATTTTGGAATATGTTATTTTATTTTTTCCTAAATTACATTAGACAATGATCATTATTTTTTCTATTATTTTTCATATTTAAAATATACCTTTAAATTTAATATATCTAATTTGATCGATTCTAATGTTAAAATATACCTTTTAATCGAAAACACTTTTTAAGTTTGATTAGATCCCTTTGTTAAGCTAAATTTATTTAATAAGCTTGAGTTGGTTACCCATTTTGCACCAAGTTAGTGCCAATGAGGTGCATGGTCAGTGGCACTCATATAAGCAGTCAGTCTTTCATAGTGTTGTGTTTCAGTTAGCAGGAGTATATAACAAACACACAAATTTTTATTCTTGTATTAGTGGAAATATTAATATTATTTGTAGCTTATATGGTTATAATAATCCATGAAAGTCTACCTATAAGCCAAACTTGAAAGAAATTTCCTTGAAGTTTAAGGGGCATTTGCCAACATCTATGATATGATTCTGATAGCATACAATATATACATTGTTTTATGTGTATCACATGGTCACATTCTTGATCACTTTAAGTTTATAATTTCCTTATATAACAATCTTTTGACTTATAATTTTATCTTTATATTTATTATTAAAACTAATTCAACTAGATCAGCTTAAAATTTAGAAAATCTAAGACTGGCATTCCTATAAAATAGTAGCAGCTGTTATAAATAAATAAAATTTTGTTGCTTTCTGTAAAAATAGATTTGGGAAATCTGTAACATTCTCTTTTTTTTTTTTTTTTTTTTGACATACTAGAAATTTTTAAATGAAAATAAAGTGATGATATTTAAATATCTGATGTCTTACTCTATAAAATAGATATTCAACAATTGAATTTCTACTTCAAATATATATGATTCTTTAATTTCTTTTTTTTTGCTTATCAAAAGAATAATATTTCCTTTTCTCCTTTAATCAATACAAATATGGACAAGTGATCAAAATGGGAAAAGCCTACTAGATAATTAATTGGGAGAGTCCTAGCCTCTTGATCTTGAACCTAGCGGTAGTTAGTACATGATTATTGTATTAATGGTATTAAGCCCATCTTGAACCTAGTGAATGATTTAGCACTATTATTAAAAATATTTATAATGATGAAAGGATTAGTTGGCAATCACATGGTGTGTTATATGCTTCCCCCTTTGACTAGTTGTTTGGTTAAGGGAAACATTGGTTTTGTCCATTTTCTTTCTAAATAACTGTTAGTGGGGTGCTTTATTCACTCTCTCAATTAAGTATATTATTAGCTACATCATTAACATGTTGATATTGGCAGTGAATGTTTAAGGAATTTGAAATTATACAGTAGGAATAATGGATCACTATATAAGTTAGCCAGAAATTATAAAATAATCCTATTTATTTATATACATATTTCTGAACATCTCCTAGGTGGGTCCTGCTAGAGATCTATATGTCTTGAACCAATTAAGTGTTAATCATGTGAAAAACAGTCCATATCCTTTCAAAGACATTCTATATATGCCTGGTAATAATAATATTATTATTATGTAATTAATCATATTTATTTAAAGGGATAAGGGAAGAAATTATGTTTATTATTATTATTAATTAAATGAAAGCGGTAAAATTGTTTCTAGGAAGTCATGTCATGCATGTGGTATAGAAGTAGAAATTTAAAGATTATACTATATGCATGTGAAAGATTTCTAATTTGAAGATGGATCTTTTAATTTTTCCTCTTTTTGTTTGTATTTGTGACTACTTTCCATTTGTCTCAGAGAAACTTACACTAATTGATCAAAATCGAGTAGAGGGAAGAAAGAGATATATATAGAGAGAGAGAGAAATAGAGAGAAGCATTAGTTATATATATAGTGAGTGGTGTTTATTTCTAGAAATAGACAAAGCTATAAGCTTATAATAACTAATAATAAGTGTAACATAGAAGACTTTCTTTTCTTTGATGACAGACGTCACCTTTACATGTTTTCTATACCTATAGCTTGAATTTATAAATGTATCCCTATCATTTCATATCTAAAACACCTTTGGTGGGCTCTTAAACTAGTTTGTTGAATTCATATTAGTTTGTTATTATTATAATAATAAGTTTTAGGTAATACTAGCACCTATAATTATAAGATTCAAATTTCACTGACAATAACATTTTTTTTAATTTTTGAAGAAAATTAAAAGGCATCTATCAGTACAAAATAATATATAAAAAATTACACCGCACGTGTTTAAATTTTTTAAAATTTACTATTTTGGTGTCTGAAATTTTTTTTATCAAATAAATTTCTCAATTTTTAAAATAATCTCATATATATATGTGTTTTTATCAAATAAATTTCTCAATTTTTAAAATAATCTCAATTTTTTTTTATCAAATAAATTTCTCAATTTTTAAAAACATAATCTGTTATCTAAATTTGTTTCATTTTTTCTTTTAAATTTGCAGCTTTTTTTATGATCTAATCCACCATAATTTTCTCTTAAACAATAACTCGCATCACTTTCTCTTAGGTACAAGAAAAATAAATAACTTTTTCATATGAAAATAATTTTATATAGATATATTTGTAGTTTTGTGTCTCTTCTATTGCAGAGTATTATGGCACCCCAATAAAAATTTATGGATTTGCCACTAAAGTCTACCACTCTATGTAGTACAAGTCAAAAACTAAGAAAAGTCGAGAAATAACAAACTAGGAAAGCACAAAATCTACTTCGTTGAGCATATTTCTTACTTGATTAACGACATAAGGGTCAATGTCTCTGTTATTTGATTTTGATCATAGAAGTTTTAATTTTCCAACACATAGCCTGAAAAACCTTTAGGTAAAGTTCAAAACTAACAAGCTACTGGAAAACGAAAAGAAAAAAAAAAAAAAGAAGGGTTCGACACCTCAGGTTATAAAATGCTAGAAATTCCAAATGCAATATTTGTACAATCTATACCCACCACAATCC
>CANTUT010000089.1:22500-32500 GCA_947687605.1 Reutealis trisperma
ATTCCTTTTAGAAACCATCAGCATATGTCACTCGTAATATGATTGCACCTTACCAACATACTACTATGGAGAGCTGGTAGTGATGAAGACATCACTAAAGATGAAGACGTCGAAGGTTTGTTGGATGCAAAAAGTACAAGGTAAATATTACTTAATAAATAATAGAATAATTGTTTGTTTGTATTTTACTTGTGATTTTATTGGGTTGATTTAGTTAGCTGGTGAATGCACATTCTTTAGTTGGGTAGATCCAAAGTTCCTTCCACAAGTAAATCGAGTCATACTTGGAATGAGGAAGAAGCTTAATAAGATGGAAAGCCAAACAAAGTCCACTAGTGCAGAGGAGGTGAACATAATGGTTAAAGCTATTAATATTATGCATAAAGGTGGTGTCCAGAAGTGCTTGAAGTTGATTTTGAAGTGGTTTTTTATTTGTCTTTTTGCTGCTATTGTACTTAAATTAATACTTTGAGCTAAATGCTCTAGTGGAGTTGGTAGTGTTTAAGGGTAGGAAGTTTAGTTTTTCTTGTATTACAAGAAAATTGTGTGATGGGGCTTATTTTTGTTGAATGGTAGATGTGATGTTTCATTTTAGGGTTTGTCTTGGTGTAATACTAGAAAAAATGGCATTTTGTATAGAAATTTCTTTTTGATCAATGAATGCAAATTTCTACCATATCTTATTGCATAGTGACAAAACAATTATACATATGGGAAAAAGCTTCATATAAAAAGATAAAATAAAATTTTAATAAATTAGTAGCAAGATTGACCAATAAACAACAAAAAATACTTAATTATAATCATTTGATATTTGTAACAAAACAGTTGTATTATGTAGAAGGCACTACTTTGCATATCATTGCAAAATTCAATATTCTTATTGCATTGTAGAAACCAATTTTAGTTGTGCAAACTAGTTTCAACAGTAATCACAAAAGTTATTTATAAACATATAGATAGTTTTAATACAAAACAAAACAAGTCCATCAAAAAATGTTCATGTCAATTAGCCACTCCTCAAGCTAGATTTCTTTGATATTTCGAGATCTTTAAATTACTTTGCCATATCATTCAATTAGTTAGATTGGATTTGGTGGTGGGTTGGCTCTGTTGAGTTATGCCACATTCTTGACTTAATAAGGTCTGATATGTTGAAAATGTTTTTGCCTACCTTGCCCTCTTTTTTTTTTTTTTTTTTTTTTTTTTTTTTTTTTTTTTTTTTTTTTTTTTTTTTTTTTTTTATTGTTTGCAACCTAATTAAATGACAAAAAAATTTAAACAAAGTCATCTCTGTCAATATTGCAACCCTCTAACATATGAACAAGAGTATAATAAGATAAAATATTTATCTAAATAGATGAAAAGAAATTAGGATGTTACCTTTTTTGAAGTGAATGTGGTAGTCTCACTTGCATTTGTTGTGCTTGTTATCTAATTATGGCTGGCATTTATGGTTTCAGCTATTTTCCCCCTTTTTTTTATTCTATATCGTGAAGTAGAAATTTAATGAACCTTGTGAAAGTAAAAGGCAATAATTAAATTTAAGGGAAAATTAAGGTATACCATTACTGCAAATTGGGATTGAATATCTTTCCTGTGTCTCTTGACATTGTGATCAACCTCTTTGCTATAACTACATTTTATCTTCACCAAGCCTGTCCTTGGTAGTTGTTCTTTTTAGAAGCATCTTGTTCAAGATCATCAGCTATCTTTCTCCTTGCCTTCTACTTTCTACCTCTCTTAACCTTGATTGAATGGTGTAATGATATTACTTCCATCAACTACTGACCATAGCTCTAGTCCATTAATTATAGGAATGACATGGCTACAAATAGTAGCATATATTACTATTGAATAATAAGAGTCCACATACTTAACTAGATCTTGATTGTTCCTAATGATGCATGCCATGGCATAGACATATGGAATTCCTGTCAACTGCCACCTTTTTCAACTGCACTCTCTCTTGTTTATATCAACCACTTTTTATCCATCAGGGCCAGCAACTTGAATTTCAAGTGAACCAGCAAATAATGGTTCATAAGCCCATGCCATACTCTGAATGTTTGCCAATTTTTTCTTATTTTTGGACAAATTAGACCCTGCACCTTCTTCGATTCCTGCTTCTTCCTAAATAATCTCCTTACTAACTTACATCTTATCATTTTAAGCATTGTTATTATAGCCTTGTCTCTATTGTCCAATATGTACCTATTAAAACACTCACACAAGTTATTCTTAGTATATCACAAAGTCCAATGGTAAAAAACTTAACCCTACACCAATTCTTAATTGGTCTCTCCTTCAGCCATTCTAAAGCATCTACTTATTTTTTTCTCAATAGTAATCAATGATCTAGTCAAGACTACTTTATAACTAGATGTAGTAGTATTCCATAACAGATCTTTAAACTCTTTATCCCTTAAATCTAACTCTGAAGTTGGTGTACAAGTGTTTTACAAAGAACCTATGCTCCTCAGTTCAAAAGAGTTCGACTACACTGTTCACTAGTCCCTGAGATACTAAAAAAAAAAGGACTAAGTATTAATTCAAAATGCAAAGATTTAATTAATACAAAAAGACAAAGTTTAGAAAAATAATACCTTTTGGCAATCTAACATGAAGTCCCATTGATGGTTGTTGAACATCTCTAAGTCTTCCTTTAGTATGCTTAAAAACCAATTCCATATTTTGTAATACCTAAGGTTTCCCTAACCTATTAGAGTTAGCAAATGTGACGCCATAATGTTCATCTACTATACCACTCAACATCTTTCTAGTATATTAAGAATCATAAGAACACCATAAGAAGTAATTTTAATAAATAATATGATAATGAGTAAAGAATGTAATCAATTTCGATAAGCACTTTTATAATAAAATAAAAGTCAAATCGAGTTTGACTTAATGTGACTATGTTAATAATTTATTTAAGATATGAATCTATAGTGCTAGTGAATGGGTATTAACATATCCTAAGTCATTAGGAGATGATAATAGTAATATGAGAAGTTGATTTCAATCAAAGTTACAATGGTACAATGAACTCAAACTTAGTTTGACCTAGTGAGTTTACATAATGTACATATTTGAACAATGCTATTGAAAGGCTAGTAAATGTGCATTATAATATGTATAAAATTTATCTAACAATGTCTATAGTGTGTAGTGAAATTACAATGTGGAAATATGTATACTAAAGAAAAAGAAATGAAATGAAAAATTTGTTAAATTACTAAGTTCAAAATGTGCACATATAGATTTGTTAATAGGCCTTTGGACTATAAAGCCCAAGCCCATTAGGTGGCCAGCCCATAAGGCCTATAAATGGATGAACATAAGCCTTAAATAGCATTAGAAATAGTTAACCAAGGTTAAGTTTGATGTTGGAAAAGCTAGCCATTAATTTTGACTTGGAAGCCACCATTTTTTACTAAGTCCATTTCCTTTTCCAACTTGAATTCTCACTTCATCCACACCAAAGTCTACATTCATTTTCGCTATTTCCAAAACCATATGATGAACATCATCAAGAAAGATGGGATCTTAGCCATTCATTTGAGTAAATCATAGCCATCCAATGAGATTAAGTTATAGTCATTAGATTAGAGATGATTGAATCCTCACCATTCAACTTCCATATATAGATAATAAGATGTGCAAATTTCCATCATTTTTGCAAACTTAACACAAAAATTAAGTCCAAGAGGAAGAAAATCCTCTAAATTTGAGCCCCTAACAAAGAAATACAAACTAAAGCTTTCCAAGGTAAGAAATTATACTCATCTCTTCCTTTATGTGTTCTAAGTATGACTTTGGTGTCATAGTATTTTTCTTCCATCTATAGAATTCATCCAAAAAGAAGTATAACTAGGAAATATTTTTTTTATATGTCTATTGATTAAATATGAGATTTAGACTTGGAAACACAAAGTTTAACAAGTGAACATAACAAGAAAAGCATAAAGCTCATCTAAGGGAACATAAGAGGAAGGTTTTGGCTACTTTAATAAAATTGTGAAGGAAGTGTTTTAAATTCCATGTGATATTATCTAAGGTTATTTGGAATGGAGAATAGTGGTTTGGAAGTGTCAAATTGAATTATAGAAGCTTATTTCAACATTTGAAATTCTAAAGACATAACTTAGGATAAAAGAGAAAGTTCAAGATCGAATGGTTGTTTTCCATGTTTACTTAATGATATAGACTTTTTAAAATGCTAATTTCATGATTCTATAATCAATTTGAAGATTCAATAAGGAATTAATGGTTTTCCCCAAATTCTAGGGTTTATGAAAAAATTGAGGATTTTCAGTGCTGAACTTGAATTCATTAAATTTAAGGGGGAATTAAGTTCAAGAATGGTCTAGTATGATGTATAATGTTAATTTTGAAATTCAATAGATAGAAATGATTTTTCCTAAATTTAATGAACTAGGTTCATTTATGGAAGTACAAGGTGAAAGTGGAATTAGTTCCATTGAATATTGGAAATAGTATAAATTGATTTTAATTGACTATTAAGATGTTGAAATGTGAAATTGGAAGGAAAGGAATTTTCTTTCTTTAAGTGAATACTTTTGGCTATTTGGAAAAAAATTAAAGGAAAGTGTTACAAATAGTAACAAGTATATGTATAGAGTATCTTAACCTTAAAAGTAACAAGTTAGTACTATAATGAATAAGTTAAGCTAAATTTAAACTAATGATATAACAAAGAAGTGATTAATGTGTAATTGAAATGCAATATGTATAATCTAAAGACAACGAGAAGGATATTGTCTAAGAGTGCAAGGAGCATCACTAGCATCAAATTTAAATGTAAATAATAGCAAAGGATTCCAAGGTGAGTGCTTAATAATATGATGTAATCATGCCTTATTATTTGTAACCATTGCTTAAATTACCATCCCTTGGCATGCACTTGAAATGACATTTGATATATGGTTACCTAATGATTGTTGAACCCTTTAGAAATCCATATCTTCCTTATATGATATTTGACCATGATGAGCCTCTTGCCTTGTTCCCCTACTGAGCTCAATGATAGAATGATCGATATGCCAAACTAGCTCAATGATGAGAATGATCAATATGCCAAACTACTTTTCATTGAACTCCTATTTTAGAGCTTTGATATGACTTTCCTTAATACCCATGAATAAGCAAAAATCCTCTCTAATGTAAGGAAATATGCACTTGGTATAAGCCTATGGGCAGGGCAAGAGTACCCAACCTCTATTAGGGGGAAACGTCTAACCGTAAAACTCGATCAGTCTTGCATAATGTGATACATGTGAATGAGCAAGGCTTAGGTTGCCACTCTTTAATTTATATGTGTAGGAAAGATCTTACTCCTATCTTAAATGAGAAATTGATCCATAAGAACAATTTTGTTTAATGCTACTCGACTGCCATAATGAGTCATCTTGATAATGATCCGTATACTCCCAATATATTATATTATTATATACTCATTAAGCTTCGTCTCATTCCTTAGTTGTTTAAATTTTTCAAGTAAGGTTGACGAGTTAAGAGAGTAAATTCCAAGCCCCATTCTTTCACTTGGAAGTTGTTCTGCTAATTGTAAGTGTTGTGGTTATTGTCTATGAAGACCATTGTTTTAGAGCTCCATGGTTATCGAAAGTTTAGTGATAAAATGACATTAGGTTTTTATATATTGTAAATTGTATTGGAATTATTATTATAAATAGTGTATTAAGAGATGAATATTTGGATAATGACATGAAATGTAAATCTGGAAATTTTACTAGTTGAGTACATAAATGGTATTAGTAAGTAAGTATATGGTAATATATAAAATGATAAACAAGTAATGGGCAATAAGGAAAAGTAATTAGGTTTCGATCTTGGGATAAGGTCCAATATGGTAAGCGGTGAAGAATTATAAGTTAAAAGGGTTCTACAGGTTTAGGTAACTTTATGTCTCCCTATGCCCTAGGACCGTCACGGCTTAATAAGTCGATCATGACATATTTCTTTGCACTCATTTTTTACCACTGCATATATTAGTGGAAACATGCAGTCATTAGGACCAATTCCTACAACACTTAACAACTGACCCCTATATATGCCCTGTAAGAAGCAACCATCAAGATAAATTAATGGTCAACAACCCTCATTGAAATCACTCTTCAACTATTGCAAGAAGATGTACATTCCCTTAAATTTACCTTTATCTTCAATAAACTCAATTGTAGACTTATAGTGTGTCCTTAAAGTCTGTATCTTGTACCTATAAAGTATAGACATTGGAGTACTTCATCTCTATCAACCTTTTTGAGTGCATAGCACTTTTCCCTTCATGCCTTAATCCTAATTATGGTCAGAATAATTTGCCTCTTCAATCAATTAGACTAGTCAAAGACCAATTTGGATCACTTTTTAAGTCTTTAAGATACATGTCCCCTAACTTTTTGACAGTGACATGGAAGTTCTTAAATGTTTTGGGACAAGTGTGAACTAAGTTCATACTTTTTAATTGGAATGTGGTGTCCATAGCATCAGTTGAATTAAATTCATTATATATATAAAGAATTCACACTTCTTAATTTTGTGATGGCATTTGGCTGTGCATCTCAATTGTCATTCTTTGGAAACCAGATTTGGAATTTGGTTTTTAAAGAACGCTGAATACATGCATCCTTGAATTATTGTTTATTACTAAAATACATACCAATCTTAAACACAGGATCTTCCATGTCCCTCTTGGCATTAAACTATAGATATCTAATTTTTTTCTTCACCCTTTGATTCACTATCTGCACTCATCAGATGGTGCATAGTCTAATAGTTCTCCCTCATCATTAATGCTCAATCAAATGTTAGCTTCCGTATCATTCTCCTTGGTATGTTCAGCTGTTATCCCTCTTGCTTGTTGCACTTTTGGCCTTCCTTTCCTATCATTTTTCTGATTTTGTATCAATACATCAATAAAGTCTTCATCTACCAACAAGATCATAATCAAGATCATGCAAATCATCATCTTCAATTTCATATGCAATAATACTTTCACCATTTTTTTTGTTCTTCTATTTCAGCTTCAAAAATAGCATTCTTTCCATGTCATCTATATCAACATCCAATAAGTCCTCTCTTAATAGGGGACTCTAAACACTATCTTTCTCATTACACTTAAATACCCCACTAAATTGAGTGTTAATAGTTGACATTAACTCTTCAATATCAGCATCACTGTAACCAGCTCGCCTTACATCATTAAATACATCACTAACAGACCCTATAATATTGCCTCCCTCATATGCAGTCTCTGTCCCAACTCCATTTAGCTCTCCTCTAGTGGTTCACTAACCATATCAATCCCAGCTGCATTATTAGCTACACCATATTTTTCTCCAACAATATGTGAATTATTAGCAGCACTAGATGTTTCTTCAACAATAGGTGCATTCTCAAATACACCACATGTTTCTCCTACAATTCTTTGACATGCATTATTGTCCATCTCCACTTCATTTTTTCCTATATGAATTATATCTTGCACCCTATATTCAAGTGTCAATACCCCCTGCCTACTTCTTCTAGGGACCACTTACTTACTAGAGGTTGTAATACCCATGCCCATCCTAGGAGTTTCGTGAAAATTTACTTGAATTTAAAACTATTAGGACTAAGTGTGTGCTTTTATGAAAATTCATGTGTTATGTGATTGATGAGTATATGGCATGTTAGATTAGCTTAAATATGCATAATATGAGTTATTATGATGAAATAAGTGATTTATATGAAGTGCATGAGTATAAAATAATTTATTACACATAAATTGAATTTTCATGCACAAAGTAATTTTTAAGCATAAAATAGCTTTTATGAACATTTTTAAAATATTTTTAAATAAATATTTTAGGGAAAATTTCAATGAAAATAATAGAAAAAACATTTTATGTTAAATTACCAATAATCAACCCATAAATTAAATAAAATGCCCAATTTTCCAAAAGTCCACTACATCAAAAAACTCCTAAACTAGCTCATTAATGGCAAACTTGTAATTTTGCCAAAACCCTAAATATATAAGCTAAAATTCAGCCATCCCTAAGGAGATAGCCACAATTCTATTATTCTTCATAATTTTTATAGAAAAATTCTCTTAAAAATATTCTCTCAACTAAAATTCACAAGGTGCCTTCAAACCATGCGATTTTGTGACCGTTTTCATAAGTTTTTCTTTCATTTCAATCTATTATTTGATTTTTATGAAACCAACCATGAGAAATCTATTTGGGGCTATATATTTACTGTTTTATTGTTGTTGAATTAGGGCTAGGTGAATTATTTGAAGAAGAAACTAATTTTTCACCGAAAACACAATCCTTTCTTTGCAAATCCTTCTATGAACCCTCAATTTTGTACCCTCATCATCCAACCGCAACCTTAGCACCAGCTGAGTTTAATGCATTATGTGGAGCTGTTATGACGATCCCACTAGTCGGTTCATGAGGGGGGGTTTGGGGCAACGCCCCCAAAAGAAAATTTTTTAGCCTTCAATTACATTGTTGCCGAACATCT
Organism: Reutealis trisperma; assembly: GCA_947687605.1. NCBI lineage: Eukaryota > Viridiplantae > Streptophyta > Magnoliopsida > Malpighiales > Euphorbiaceae > Reutealis > Reutealis trisperma. The sequence goes on from CANTUT010000089.1 coordinate 31,054, forward strand.
AAATTTCCTAAACTCCATACCAACCAATCTTTAAAAAAAAAAGAGGGGGGGGGGGAGAGGGGCCATGTTAGCTACCACGCTACAGCCTTATGGCACCGCATAGGCCAATCCAATGTGCGGTCTGCCGCGCTACTCTGGTGCAGCGCTGCACCCGGTGGTCCCCCTTCTATGTAGAAAAATGTCCAAAATATCCCTCTAACCCAATTTTCAGCCCTTTCTAACACTATCCCTCATTGTCTTTTCACTTTTTCACTATCTAAACTATCCTCAACCCTATTTGCCTATAAATAGGCCCCCCATTTCCTCATTTCAAACCATCTCTTGAATTTGAGTATATTGTTATCCTCAAATTCCTCTCTTCTACTCCCTCCAATCATCTCTAATTAATTAATTAATCTTTTTAATTAATTAATTACCTCACCCTAACCAAGTTAATTAATTTTTTTAATTAACTAAAACTCTTTTTTTAATTAATCACTCTATTAATTAATTAATTAATCGCTATTTTTTCAAAAATCAAATTAATCCTTTTTGTTAATCCACCCTTCATCCAAATTAATTAATTAATCATTTTAATTAATTAATCCATCAATCCATCTTTTTTATCATATTAATTAGTTAATTAATTATTTTAATTAATTAATTAATTAATCTTCCAATCCATCCAATCACTCAGTCCTGATAAAATGGAACTTTGATATAGTAAAATCCTTCGTCCATCAAAAGCAAAGGTGTCAGCCTTTTTCCCTCACTCTCAAAACACCCAAAACAAAATCAATCTAATCAACTTCTAAAACCCTCCACTTAATCGTGGAATGAACTAGGTGGGTTTTGATCCCCATTCAATGGGGTACGTAGGCACATTTGGAATCTAAATCCAAACCTCAAATCTAAATCCTAATCAATCCCCTTTTCCCTTTAATTTGTGGATGTTTCTTTTTGATTTTATCATTACACTTATATCATGATCATGTATTATAATTTTCATATAATATTTATCATTTATCAAATCAATTTTTCAAAGTTAAATTAAACTTAAGAGCCAAATTTAAATTTTTTAAAGCCAAAAGAATCTAGTCCCCAAACTCAACCTGGTTCGACGCTAGTGATTTTATCCTTGGGTAAGTTAATTGAAAATTAATGAATTAGAGTCAACTGGGTTTTTTCTTAATTTTCTCATTTAAAATAAATTAGGGCGGCAACTCCCAAAATCATTTTCAAAATCAACCAAATCCAAACCCAAGGGTTCCATCATGAGTCTAAACCCGAATGAGTATCCTGATTTCCTATAGTGAACCGGGCCGATGCTCGGGCAAGGCCTCATAGCTGGTGACTCCGCTGGGGACTAGTTGCCACCTTTTTTTCAATAAAAAGGAAAATAAGAGGATTACTTTTTGGTTAAGAAAAAATTTTTCCAAAATAATCTCCATTTGGCTCATTAAGTATA
>CANTUT010000089.1:40000-315000 GCA_947687605.1 Reutealis trisperma
ATATATGAATACAATTGGATAATATAGAAGTAGGTTGTATGATGACTTGATAATGAATTAATGATCTTGAATTGATGAAGAGATTGATTGAATGAATTAGTTATAAGAGATAAGCATGACACTTTAAAGGTTATTTGTTAAGTTGACATACATGGAAGTGTTAAGTGTACTAAGATGATTGTTAATGTGAATTGATATTGAGATAATGATATTGTGTTGACCTTAGAAAGCTATTAACATGAATTATAATGTGTTTTTCATATGGGCTTATAAAGGCTAAGTGTACAAGACTTTTAAAGTCAATATGTTATGTGCAAGTGATGAGTGCACTTCTATATGCAACTCTAAGTGTATGTGAATATTATATATGCATAGAGTAGTTATGGAATATGATAGCATGATGATTAAATAAATACTAAGTATTGAATTAAAGATTATGATAGAGCTTGAGGAGTTTTAGAGGTTTAAGGGCAACGAGTATTAGGAGCAAAGGAACCACTAAGTGAGTAAACATTATATGATTGTTACAAGTACAAGCTATCATGATATGTGTGCCTTTAACATTCTTAAAACCCAAGTTCTTTCTATTCTAAAATAAAACTCTATGATTTCTTTGTTAAGCTTGGGTTACCAAAGGACAATTGGTCTAAAACCATGTTTGTCCAATGATAATACCTTTATGATTATTACCCTAACTTATATTCTTTCTAGAACTATATTATTCTTGTATCTTTTGTTCAAAAGTTAAATTGCTATTGTTATTATGATACATGTTATTGTTATATGTGATTACTATTAGCTCTAGTTATGGTACCTTTAACCCTTTATGCAGAAGTCTTCGTGCCGATGCGGGTAATCATCAAAACCTGTGTACATGGTCTTAACTCGATGGATAGAGGTAGTGTATCCACCTCAGCTAGAAGGGGCAATTCCAGCTGTGGGGCCTGATCAGCTTCACATCTTTCTATGTGATAGGAGTTGGAATTTGGTTTAATGCCACCTCTCCTCTATGTGTTTGAGTGATAGAGCAACAGCCTTCACTCTCTATATGTTATAAGTATGATTTTTGCAAACTTGTTAAATTGAAAACCTTGCTAAATTGCAACTTGATTCATGAATTGTAAATCATGAACTATGTGTATAAGCTATGAGTTTCCTTTTCAATGGAATATATGTTAGTGTATGTGCTATATTGTTTACTCATTGAGACCATCTATCTCACCCTTTTTTCCTTGTATGGTTCTAGGTGAGCAGTATGAGGAGGCAAGGCGATAGCTCAAGCAGCCTACCTCGCTTGGGAAATTCCTTATGCATGTCTTTAATAATACTATGCTATGAAGGGTTGTCGTTAGATACTCCGAGAATATTTATTTTTGATGTTTATTTTGAGATGTTATTCATTAAGGTTTCAACTGGATTATGAATATTATTTTCTTATGGATTGTATGTGAAGTATCTAATTATTGTCTTCCACAACTAAAGGTTTTCATATAAATGTTTTAAAATGAGTTATTATATAAAGTTTGGTACGATCCTAGACATGATTTGTGTAAGTATAAGTGGGTTCTATGGGCATGAGTGACTTGATGTCTCCCCATGTTCTAGGACCATCATGTCTCAAAAATTAGGATGTGACAATTAAAGTCAATTTTGATGCATTTTTCATTGAATTTGTCTTCGTGATCTGTCTGTGGAAAAATTAAATCTCAATGATCAAATTATAAGAAATTAAATATTATTGATCAAATTAGAAAATAGTATAAAGTTTAGTGACTTTGCATGTAATTTTAATAATCTGACATGACAAGTTGACATGTCCAACTTAGTCACCATTTGCAAGTGAGATGGAATGCCATGTTAGATTTCTGATGAGCTTTTCATCAGAATTGGCTTATGACCCGTGGGTGAAAAAATAAAAAGTTAGTGATACTTTTATAATAAATTAATCTTTCGTGAGCAAAATAGAAAATCACCAAAATTTTATTAATTTTTAGTGCATTTTACCCTATATATATATGTCACATCCCAATTTCAGAGATATAATGGTTCTAGAATATAGGGAGACATAAGGTCACCCACGCCCATAGAACCTACTCATGCACATATAAACACTGCTTAGGATCGTACCAAACCTCATGCATTAACTTAATTTGATCCTTTGTAAAGGAAAACCTTAACAAATGGAAGAATAATTTAAAGAAAAATACTTTAAATACAATCCAAAATAAAAGAACATTTTAAAACTCCAAATAAATCATCAAAGCATAATATTCCAAAAAATAACACTCTTAGAGTATATAAGAATGACTCTTCATATCACAATATAATAATATACTTAGACAAGGAAATCCCTCAAGTGGAGTAGATTGCTTAAGCTATCACGTTGGGTCCTCATAATGCTTGCCTGAAACCACATAAGGAAAAGGGGTGACATAGATGATCTCAATGAGTAAACAATATGGCTTATACAATAAGACATATCCCTTAGAAAAGGGCTCATAGTTCATAACTCATATTTCATGATTTCATAATTCATGATTCATAGTTCATGGTTCATAGTTTGCAATTTAGCAAGGTTCGCAGAAATTACACTTATCACTTATTACTAGTGAGTAAAGGCTATTGCAATATTCACTCGAACACTAGAGGAGAGGTGGCATCAAACCAAATTTCAACTCCTATCACTAAAGAAGCATGAAGCTAATCAGACCCCACGACTAGTGTCACATCTCAATTTCGGAGATATGACGGTCCTAGAACATGAGAAGACATAAGGTCGCCCATGCCCGTAGAACCCACTCATGCATATAATAACATTACCTAGGATCATACCAAACCTCATTCATTAACTTAATTAAACCTTTTATAAAGGAAAACCTTAAGTTGTGGAAGAATAGTAAAAATATACTTTAAATACAATCCATAAGAAAAGAATATTTAAAGACTTCAAATCAATGATCAAGCATAATGTTCCAAAATAGAACTCCTAAAACAAGGACTCCCAGAGCGTCTAGAGACTCATGAAATTATAGTATGAAAATAAACTTTGACAAGGAAATTTCCCAAGTGGAGTAGGTTGCTTGAGCGATCACCTTGCCTCCTCAAACTACTCACCTAGAAACCACACAAGAAAAGGGGTGAGATAGATGATCTCAATGAGTAAATAGTAGGGCTTATACAATAACACATATCCCTTAGAAAGGGCTTATCGCTCATAACTCATAGTTCATGATTCAAAATTTATGATTCATAGTTCATAATTTATAGTTTGCAATTTAGAAAGGTTCGCAGAAATCTCACTTATAACACATAACACATAGAGTGAGGGTTGTTTCCATATTCACTCGAACACATAGAGGAAAGGTGGCATCAAAACTAAATTCTAACTCCTATTACATAGAAAAGCGCGAAACTAATAAGGCTTCATGGCTAAAACCGCCCCTTCAAGCTAAGATGGATACACTACCCCTATCCATCAGGTTAAGACCATGTGCATAGGTTCTAATGATTACCCGTATCGGCATGAGGATTTCTACATAAAAGGGTTTATAGGTACTATAGTTAGAGCTAATAACAATCACTTATAACAATAGCATTGAAGAATGCAATCACATGTAATACAATAACTATAGATGTTTAGCTTATTGAACAAAAGATAAATAACAGTGTGGTTCCAAAAAGAATATAAGTAAAGGAAATAATCGCAAAAGGTCTTTATTATCATTGACTAATTAAAAATAGTTTTTGACCAATTGTCCTTTGGCAACCCAAGCTTAACAAAGAAATCATATACTTATAATTGAAAATAGAAAGGAACTTAGGTTTCAAGAATCTCAAAGGTTCACATATCATGATAACTTGTACTTGTAACATGAATATAATATTTACTCACCTTGTGGTTCCTTAGCTCCTAATTGTTGTAGCTCTTGAACTTCTAATACTTCTTAAGCTCTAACATAAAATTATAATTTAATACTTAGCATTTGCTTAACATCATGCTATCATATCCCATTACTACCCCATGCACATATAGCATTCACATATACTTGGAGTTGCACTTATAAGTGCACTCATCACTCGCACATAACATGTTGACTTTTAGTCTTGCACACTTAGCCCTCTTAGGCTTATATGAAAACACATAATAACTCATATCAAGACTTTTCTATAGCCAAACACCATATATCATGATCTTAATATTAATTCACTTTAACATTCAACTTTGTACACTTAACACTTTCTATATATATCAACTTAACATGTAACCTTAAAAGTTATGTTTATCTCTTTTAACCAAATCATACAATCAATCTCATAGTCAATTCAAGGCCATTAATCCATAATTAACACATCATAAGGCCTAATTCACATGCTGCTTAATCATATACACATGTAATCACAATATAGTAGTAAGGTTAGAAAACCCTAGGTAGGTCAAACCTCTTTAGACTTTGTTTAGAGTTATTCTTTCAACTAACATGCAATTAAATCATTTATCACTCATGTACACATGTCAACAATCATTAAAATATATCAAACAAAAATTATTGACATTGAGATCAAAATCCCAATGTAGGCCAAATCATACAATCAAGGTAAAACATGGATTTTTTTCTTACTTTTTGCACTTTTTGTTCATTACAATAATATGCAAAAATATTATTTAAACCAATATTTTTCATGTAAACAAAACAAAAATTATTTTAGAACATATTATTGGGCAAATCAGCACTCCCTTGTAAAGTATATGCGTGAAAATTCTAATTTTAGGTTCTAGGTTGAAAACCATGGATTTCTCTCACTTTTCATACTTTCTGATCATTACAGTAATATACAAAAATATGATTTAAGCTAATAATTTTCTTCAAAACACAACAAAAATTAGTTTAGAACACTTTAACACTCCAATCCCTCTACCCCCACACCTCTCCCACTCCCCTTCCCCCCCCACCCCCCCCCCCCCCCCCACCCCCCCCTCTTTGTAGAATATATGCATGAAAATTCTAACTTTGAGTTTTAAGGTTCACCTTTGGTGGATTTGCGAGGAAAGAGTTGTAGTTACGGTTGAAAATCAATTTTTCCTTCAAACAAAACACTAGGCCAAATTTAACAAGAAGAAAATAGTAAATATATAGCCTAAAATAGATTTCTCATATTTAGTTTTATAAAAATCAAATAGTAGATTGAAAGAAACGAAAAACTTATAAAAACGATCACAAAATCGTAAGGTTTAAAGGCACCTTGTGAATTTCGGTTGAAAGAATATTTTTGAGAGAATTTTTCTATGAAAATTGTGAAGAATAACATAATGGTGGCTAACAAGATAAGGGGTGGCCAAATTTAGGATTATATATTTAGGGTTTTGGCAAATTACAAGTTTACCATTAATGAACTAAGTTATGAGTGTTTTGGTATGTTGAGCTTTGATGAGTTAGGCCTTTTAATTTTATTTATGGGTTGATTATAGGTAATTAAAAATAAAATATTTTTTTATTATTTTCATTGAAATCCTCCCAAAAATATTTATTTAAAAATATTTTTAAAATGTTCATAAAAACTATTTTATGCTTAAAAATCGCTCCGTGCATGAAAATTCACTTTATGTGCAATAAATCATTTTATGCTTATGCAATTCATATAAATTAATTTTTTCACAATAATAATTCATATTATGTATATTAAAACTAATCTAATATGCCACATACTCATTAATCACATAACACATGAATTTTCATAAAAGTACACATTTTGTTATAATAGCTCTAAATTCAAGTAAGTTGTCATGAAACTCTTAAAGTGGGTGTGGGTTGTTACATCTAGAACTACTCATTCTAGCTGAGATGGATACACTACCTCTATCCATCGAGTTAAGACCATGTGCATGGATTCCGATGAATTCCCACATCGGCACGAGGATTTCCGCATAAAAAGGTTCATTGGTGCCATAGCTAGAGCTAATGGCAATCATTTATAACAATAGCATTGAAGAATGCAATCACATATAACATAATAGCAATAGAAGTTTAGCTTATTGAACAAAAGATAAACAACAATGTGGTTCCAAAAAGAATATAACGTAAGGCAATAATCACAAATGTTCTTTCTTATCATTGAATAATCAAAAATAGTTTTGGACCAATTGTCCTTTCGCAACCCAAGTTTAACAAAGAACTCACATAATTATAATTGAAAATAGAAAAGAACTTGGGTTTCAAGAATCTCAAAGGTTCACATATCATGATAACTTGTACTTATAACATGAACATAACATTTACTCACCTTGTGGTTCTTTAGCTCCTAGTGCTTATAGCCCTTGAACTTATATTAATCCTCAAGCTCTAACATACATTATAGTTCAATACTTAGCATTTGCTTATATTATGCTATCCTATCCCATAACTACCCCATGCATATATAGCATTCACATATACTAGGAGTTGCACTTAAAAGTGCACTCGTGACTTGCACATAACATGCTGACTTTTAAGTCTTGCATACATTGCCTTCTCAAGCTCACATGAAATCATATAATAACTCATACCAAGACTTTTCTAAAGCCAAACACAATAAATCATGATCTTAATATCAATTCGATTTAACTTTCAACTTGGTACACTTAACACTTTCCATATATATCAACTTAACAAGTAAACCTTAAAAGTGCCTTACTTGTCTCCTTTGACCAAATCATACAATCAATCTCATAGTCAATTTAAGGTCATTAATTCACAATTAGCACATCATAAGGCCTAATTCACATATCATATAATCATGTACACATATTAATCAAATATGATAGTTAGGGTTTGGAAACCCTAGTGTAGGCCAAACCTCTCTGGGCTTTGTCTAGAGTTACTCCTTCAACCATCATGCAATTAAATCATGTATTATTCATATACACAAGTCAACAATCATTAAAATATATCATACAAAAATTATAAGCCTTGGGATCAAAATCCCAAGGTAGGTTAAATGCACACACCATGGGAAACTATGGATTTTCTTGTTTTTCGTACTTTCTGATCATTACAGTAATATGCAAACACATTATTTAAACCAATATTTTTCATGTAAACATAACAAAAATTATTTTATAACACAAAATTGTACAAATCAGCAACCCGCCTTATTCGTATGCATGAAAAAATTTAAACTTTTAGGTTTTAGGGTTCACCTTTGATGGATTTGTGAAAAAAGAGTTGTATTTGCGGTTGAAAATCAGTTTCTCTTTCAAATAAAACACCTAGGCTAAATTCAACATCAAGAAAAATAATAAATATACAGCCTCATATGGATTCCTCATGGTTAGTTTCATAAAAATCAAATAGTAGCTTGAAAAAAGAGAAAATTTTATGAAAACGATCACAAAATTGCAAGGTTTGGAGGCTTCTTGTGAATTTCGTTTAAGAGGAAATTTTTGAAAGAATTTTCTATAAAAATCTGATGGGAAAACAGAATGGAGGCTGCCATACTATGGGGAGGCCGAATATTATGTGTAATTTAGGGCAAAATTACAAGTTTGTCATTAATGAGCTAAGTTAGTAGTATTTTGGTATGTTGGGTTCTGGTGAGTTGGGCTTTTAATTTAATTTATAGGCAAATTATAAATAATTAAAAATATAATATTTTGTTTCCTATTTTCATTAAAATCCCCCTAAAAATATTTAATTAAAAATATTTTAAAAATACTCATAAAAATTATTTTATACTTAAAAATCGTTTTGTCCATGAAAATTCACTTTATATGCAATAAATTAATTTATGCATATACACTTCACATAAATCACTTATTTCACATTAAAAATTCATATTATGCATATTGGAACTAATCTAATATGTCACATACTCATCAATCACATAACACATGAATTTTCATAAGAGTACACATTTTGTCATAATAGCTCTAAATTCAAGTGAGTAATGAAACTTTCAGAATAGGTGTGGATTGTTACTATATATATATATATATACATAAAATGTGGTTTGCCTTTTATATTTTAAAGTTAGTGATCTTTTTATAAATAGAATATGTAGTTTGTATAGTTAGCAATTTAAAATCTATGGCGTCAATGACATCAAAGTCTACTAATGTAACATTAGTGAATTCCACTTTTTATTTTTAAATTAATAACAAATCTACGTGCATAAATAGTTTTTTTAAAAAAATAAAAACAGCACAGAATTTTAAAAAAAAAAAATCAACATTTCAAGAAGAAAACAAAAAATCAGCCACATTCTCCATCGCACAAGATCGGCCTTCAAAACTCATATGTACATTAGTTTGATCCTTATCTACCACCGATTAGAGCTCCATCATCGCCGCCAAAGGAGTTGCCATCGACTGAAACCACGGTTATCATCATCTCCTTACCATAAGGTGCCATTGTGTTAGCATGGAAGTTTTTCTGAAACAAAAAATATATATATATATTGGAAGAGTTTTTTTTTTTGCCAAATATTTGAAGAGTTTTTATTTTATGTTTTTTTAGTTTTGATACAATTGATATAAATCTATAAGATTTGAGTTGTTCATTTTACGGCATGGATCTTGTGAAGGTCTAAATATTTATTCAGACCTGAACCTCATTAAAAATAAGTTTTTCCAGATTCTGCCCAAAATTACAATAATTTTTTAAATAAAAGAAAACTGAAAGGTTAAAAAGAAAAAATTAATATATTAAATACAACATATGAGTGGAAAATATTTTAAAATATAAATATATTTTAACATAAATTTAATGAAATTATTCAAATTGAAAAATAAAAAATAAAAAGAAATCACTGAGGACGTATTTATATTTAACAAATTAAACTCCAAATTATAATAAGTAATAAAAAAAATTTATACTGTAATAAATTATACAACATTTCATTTTAATTAGTATGAAATGTGTATATAATTTTTTTTTTTGAAACATAATTTTTTTTATATTATGCATATATATTACAAAAAAATAAAAACCAAAATTGAGTTCTAATGACTTAGCAATAAAATAAAATATTATCTTGATTATTTAAAAAGATCATTGATTATTTTTATTTTTATTTTTATTTTTATTTTTCTTATAATCAAGATATTTTTGTACTTTTACTACTAATAATTATTTTTTCTAACAACAAATGATTAATTTGTTAACCAAAAATAAATGTGAGACTATTTAATTATTTTTGAAAAAAAAAGACGATATTGTTAATTGGTTAAACATGAGAAATTAAATAGTAATTTTGCCTTAATTTAATTCACTAGTTAATTATTATTTTTTTAAAAACACACCATCTAATCTCTAAAATTTAAAAAATATTAATTATTTAATTCTTTTACCTTAAGTATGATCTAATGACAAGAATATATACAATTTTTCTGCAATTGATTCATATTAAAACCCACTCCCTAAAATATATATATATATATATATATATATATATATATATATATATATATATATATATATATATATATATATATATATATATATATATATATATATATATATATATATATATATATATATATATATATATATTAATGAGGGATTAAACAAGCCCATACTAGGTCTAGGCCAAATTAGTAGTATATAACAAGTAAAAGTTCAGCCAAAAAGAGAGTAATCTTTTTTTTACTCATATCATGTGTCCCTAGTGAGCTCGTCCAAAATAGTACGAATTTAGTATCTAGTTCAAAGCAGAATCTCTTATTTATTATCCAAACAAAGTTAAGATTTATTACCTATAAATATTTCAATTGTAAAGTCTAAAGAGCATATTCAATTATATTACAGTTTAACTACCATTAATAGAACTTCTGAAGAAATTATCTCAATTTATTCTACTTTACATCATTTAACCTTATTTAATCCAAAACGCTTCAACATTTTTTGTTTGATCGGAATTAACTCAATCATATATAATTTTGGATGTTAATTAAGGAGGAAAGTAAAAAAGAAGTACCTTAATGTAGCAAAACTCTACCTCAATATATAAGTAGAATTTGGAAAGTAATGACTCAATATCAACACTTCCAAACTATTCTATCATCAAAACATGTTTCTTTTAAATCTACCACAACTCTCCCTCAAAGTGCAATATAAGGAGAATTTTGCAAATATATGAGGTTATTTTTTACTTTTTCCTATGTAATTAACGCTCAAAGTCATTTAATTTCGAATGAAAGAGTTCAATAATTAATATTTTCAAATTTTATGGATTAAAATAGTATACTTTTAGAAAAATAAGGATTGAATAGTGAATTAAGCCAAACTAAAAGAGGTATTTATCTTTTGACTTCATTAATTTCAATGGCGAAACTAGTATTCTGATAAAAAAAAAAAAAAAAAGTATAATCTTTTAAATATTTTTAAACAACTCTTAACAAATTCCTCATAAAATTTATTTTTACCATAAAAATTTTTGAGTAAATTACTATTTAATTCCTAAAATTTGACCTAATTAACTAACTCATACTTTCTTTTTAAAATATTTACTAATTACTCTCAATTTTAGTTTCGTCATACTATTTAGTCTTTCCGTCTAGTTTTTATACTTTTTTAATTAAATTTTATAGAAAATGATGAAAATACCCTTGTATATATATATAATAAATATAATTTTAATTTTATTATTTAAAATAAAAATGAAAATTTTTAATTAATAAAGTAAATAATATTCATATATTTATATAATAATTATATTTAATAACATCAAATTATAAATAATATTATTATATAATTATATAATTATCATATATAATAAAAATAAAAAAATATTTATATTAATAAAATTAAATAATTAAATGATTATTATATAATTATATAATTATTTTTTAATTTTATTAATTTGAATTTTTTATTTTTTATTTTTAAATAATAAAATTATATTTATATTTTATTATGTATGCAAGGGCATTTTAGTTATTTTTCATAAATTTAACAAAAAAATACAAAAATTAGACAAAAGACTAAATAGTCTGACGAAACCAAAACTAAGAGACTAATTAGTTATTTTTCTAAAAAATAGAGATAAATTAATTAATTAGATCAAATTTTAAGAACAAATTATTAATACAAAATAATAAAATTATAAGAAGTTAAGAGTTCTTATACCATGAATCTGGTACCATGATGCCACATGAACCAAGTCCCACATATTAAGTGCTTTCATCTTTTGTTTTCCTTTTTATATTTTTTTTTTCAAATATCTCTTTTCCCTTCACACTCATCACTAGTCCCCACCTTTTTCGCCACAGATTTTTTCTTTTTGTGTTTCATTTATATTTTTATTCTTTTATTTTATTTTATCCTTTTAAAAAATATATTTATATTTAGTGTTAATTATTTATATTTTTATTAATTGGTTCATTAATTTATCATAATTTTGTTTGATATAGTAATTTATTTAATCTTTCAATTTTATTATTTTTACAATGATATTTTATAATTGAAAAAATCTTTATTTCACGATTACCAACAACAAAGATAATTAAGTGCATCTTAAAATTATTATTTTGTATATAATAAGTATGAACATCCTACTATAAGATCCAATGTTCCTAACTTTTTATTAGTATTTATTTATTGATTATGTGATATTTACACACATGCAAAATTAAAATTAATAGTTTTGATTGTGCTGAAAAAATATTAGGCAGGAAAATAATATTTTTTTTTATTTACATTATGTCACGCCCCAAACCTGAGGGCACGTGACCAGCACTAGGACACGGGAATTGCACGTGGCTACCAGTGCTCGTAGTAAGCCTGACCCAAAATATACACAATTGAAAGCCCATCTGGAAAGGGCTATGAGCCCAAATGGAGTTAAGCAGATCCAAGATAATATCATCATAAAATAAAAACCCACTGGCCAACAACCCATTTATTCCATAAATGAAATAACTTACATAAGGATTCTGCTTAACAATAAACTACAGCTCTTCAAAATACATAAATGAATAATAACAATGTATAAGTACAAAGGTAACATTGCGGAGTTCTAGAGTTATAGTTACAAATGTACATCTATTACATACATTTCTGAATACTCAACATTACAAACTACTGCCGAAAAGAGATTGGCAGTATACCTAGTTACAATTCCTTCACAAACTCATTCACTGACTTGAAAACAACGAAATAAACAGGAATGAGCGTTTAACTCAGTGAATGATACCACCTAATATATTAAACTGGTATCCTACAGATAGAATTCTAATGCACATGCTATGCACTATGCCACAGAAACAGACAAATCATCCAATCAAGCAAGGATGGGGTATGGTCCACAGTACTACACTGATACTCAATACTCAATATGGAGAGCCAATCCCCCTACTCTGGCTCTCTGAATCCAATAATCTGTCTCTTATATCCAAAGGGGTCAGGCCGTCACTGGTCTGTACCATGCAGCCCTGACCCGACTGACAGCAGCCCTGGAGATGAGCAGGCCCGGCCGGCATCCATCAGTCATAGCTCATTTTCTGAATCTCATCATAATCCAAATCATAACCATAACAAATCCATAATCCTAGGTGGTACTGTATCCTCCCAACCTCCATCCATCAATCACAACCATCGTATGGCACAGAATACAGAATATCAATTCATCATTCACATTCAAATGTTACATGCTTATATATACAGTAGTAGTGCATAATATACATATATATACACACAGCAATGCATATGAAGTAGAAACAGGATAATATATCAGTGAGTATCACTCACCTAATTGATGACATGTCCGACTAACTTCTCTCGGAAGTGCGACCATTGACGACAGAAGCCAGAGACATTGACTTTGAATAACAAACGATATCATTAGAACAAGAACGACTCACTTCTCAATACACAGGTGACAGACTATTGAGATCTTTGCTGAAATTACAGCAACATCTCACTTAACTAAAATATTACCCAAAATCAACAAAACATAACACTTCTAAAATAACCTCAACAGTCCACACAACCTAATACACTCCAGAGATCCCTCCTGGTCCTCCCGACTCACAATCATCATCACAACTCAATAAGCAATTCCAACTTATCAATTCATTAAATACTAACTAAAATCTAATAAATATAACTCAAGAATAATTGAAATTCAAGGGATCCGGGTTTACCCTCGCAAAATTCGATCATACAAACGTCGAGGATCACACCAAATTGATGAGATGGAGCTGCTGAATTGAGGTTGCCGAAGCGTCGCTGGAACCCCGCCGGTGCCACCATCGTCAAGCCACGCGCCACCGTGGACGGTGGTCTTGGATGTCAAAACTTATACCAAACCACTCATCTCGACATCAGGAGCACAGACATACCATTCACTCTCCCTCACTTGCCGTCGATCGCCGGAAATCGAGCTTCAAAGTTTTGGCATCACACCCTCCGATCTCCTTCTCTTATCAATGAAAATTGGCAAACTTGGTATCAAATTGAATCTGGTGAAGAGAGGATTCCAACGCATCTTGAATTACTTGAATCGGAGCTCGGATGAGAGAGATATGGCCGTTTGAATTTTCAGTCGTTGGAGTTCGCTGGAATTCGCCATAGTCAACTTTGGGACGTGTGTTCGATACCGTCTGGTGTCTAATCGGAGTGATTTTGGTCCCGTTGGCTTCGTCTGGATGTTAGCTTTCCAATCCAATTGGCAGTGCATCAATCAGAGGTTGGATGACAAAGTTATAGCCTGAAAACCACCAGTTGCTCCTTTTCCTCTCTCTCTTCTTCTCTCTCCTTCTTCCTCCTCTGCCACTTCTCCTTTCCTTTATTTCTTTTGTTTCTTCTTTATTTCCCACGTTGCTAACATATATATATATATATATATATATATATATATATATATATATATATATATATATATATATATATATATATATATATATATATATATAATAACAACAATAATAATAATAATATCACTAATAACACAATAATAATAGTAATAATAACAATAATTCATAATTTACATATTAATAATAATTTACAACATATACTCATAAATATATATCAATAACATTATTAACGATAATTATAGTAATTATAACGGAAATCCAAATATCCGATAAAATACTATAATCAAACTTATAATATAATTAATACTTTTATTAATACTCAAATATCAAAATATAATCCAAAATACAATTCTTCAAAAATCCACATTAACATTATCAAATAAACACACATATATAATATTATACTAAATTTACCATTAATAATGCATATTCAAGAATATGAACATTTATAATTTAATAAAATATAGCTTTAATTCTTACTTTAATAAGGAAATTAATAAAATAATACATTTCCGTACAAAAATAGAATTTTATAAAATAATTGAAAATTCAGGGTGTTTCACATTAAAGTGACTTTTATGTGCAATTTAAGTGATTTATTTTTTTATATAAAAAAAGTAATGAACATAAGCTTTATATTTAATCAACCTAACGCTAATAACAGATAAATATATATTTTATAAGTACTAAACTTAAATCTTATATTTAATGAATCTAACACTAATAACAAATGAATATACACCTTATAAGTAATGAACTTGAAGTTTATATTTAATATACCTGACACTAATAACATATGAATATACACTTTATAAGTAATGAATCTAAATTTTATATTTAATGAATCTGACACTAATAACAGATGAATATATACTTTATAAGTAATGAACATAAACATTATGTTTAATGAATCTGATAACATATGAATACATATTTTATAAGTAATGCACCTAAACTTTATATTTAATAAACCTGACACTAATAACAAATGAATATATATTTTATAAGTAATATACCTAAAGTTTATATTTAATGAACCTGATACCAATAACAGATGAATATACACTTTATAAGTAGTGAATTTAAACCTTATATTTAATAACCCTAACACTAATAACAGATGAATATACACTTTATAAATAGTGAACCTAAACTTGCTACTCTTATAATGATATTTATCATTCATAAACTAGAGATTAATCCTATTATATTATACTTATACTTAAAAATATACAATATCATATTACTAAAATTTAAAATTATTAATTATTCAAATGTAAAAAAATAAATTATTTACTGCTTAAAACAAAAGAAGAAAATTTATTCTTAATAATAAATTATATTATAACTTGAGTTATTAAATATTTTATAATAATTATTTTAAACAGTAAAAATGATTTTTGGTATGTTAAAAATATTTGAAATGAAGAGTTATTAGTAAAATTTGATGGTACAAAAGACATGTAAAATTTATATTTTAATGGGAGAAAAAAATGATTAATATATTTGATAATAAATGATTAATATGTTTAATATATTGCAAACAAAAATAAAATAAAATAAAACGTAATTTTTATAATTATAACCGCTTAATTGGTAAGCTAGCGGTTCTCTCTATTATTTTTCTCCGTAAATACAGTTGGTCCCTTCTTTTTTTTCTCCTTAATTATAGCTAATTCCCCCCTTTTTTCTCTTAAATTACAACTGATTTCCTCTTAATCTACAATGCTATATCCATGTAATGATTTATCGAAGGTAATAGAGGAAATAAGAAATTTGGTTTAAATTTTTGCCTTCTTAATTATATGAAATTGATTATATTTAATAAAATATTAAAAATTTTGATAAATTTATAAATAAATTATAGATCGGTAAAATCATGTTTGACTCGATGAATATTAATTGATTTGATAAAATAAATTTAAAAATCACTTGATAGAAGCATGATGCAAGTGAGAATTGTAGGTAGGTTGGGTCATTAAGACCGTTAGTGTCACAATTTCAGTGCTGGTGGTCTTTAGAAAATAATAGTAGAACGACCACTTATTAAAACAAACATTTTCAAGTTTGGCGATTTTTTTGACCAATAAAATCATCCTGTGATGGGACCCACTTTGCACCAAAAAAAAAAAGAAAAAAATCTTACTCTGGCAGAGGGCAATGCTATCATCCCCCACTTCCACTCATCTACGAAAACACAAATATTTATCAATTTATATTCTATTCACAGACAAGGCATGCATCTCCAGCTCCTTTCAGCTGGCAGAACCACCATCACAAATTCCCAACACACTATCCATCCATAACATCAATTATTTCATCCAAGACTCTTTCTCATGATAACATCATTTCTTTTAAAAGTACATGTTCATCTTAAGAAATGTTCCATCAATGTTAATGCTTCGATATTTGTTCTTTAAAAAAAAAAAAAAAAAAAAGAAACAAAATCAATGCTTCAATCAAATACTAAAGGTGAGGCTATTAGGAATTGATCCATTCTTGAGCAGGTAATTAGAAGAACATGTTGGGGAATAAGGCCTTTTCACTGAACAGGTCAACTTAAGAGGGTAGATTAAGTTGGAATTGGATAGGTTGTAATCTTTTTAAAAAATATTCCAAAACAAAGAAAAAAAAATAGGGAGGGTACGATGAGAGGAGGAGGGGCGAGGTGGTGCGGTTGGGGGTTGTGGGTGGGTGGTTTTCAAGTTCAAGATATGATTACCCAATATCCAATCCTTTATTGACAAGCAACAGAGTACTGAAATCAAACCAAAAAACAAGAATGAGTTGACCACTCACGAGAATCTGCTTTCTCCTGTAATAATTTCCTCATTGGGATAGGATTTTCCAAGGGCAAAAATCTAATGCCACTTCTGGAAAATTTCCAAGTGCCAAAAAGTTTATGATTACACAAGTTGCCCATGTGTACTGTAGAAAATACCTCTCCTCTCTCTCTCTCTCTCTCTCTCTCAATAGAAATTTAGAAAAAGAAAAAAAAAAAGGATAAAAAGAACATAATCTCAATGTTTGAAAGATTACAAGGACCTGTTTCCATTTCCTTCTTCTAAAGATGCTGTGAGCCTGTAATGTTCTTTGAATAGCATTTCCAAATCAATGAAATTTATACCTCATCAGAATATTTCCAATTTAATAAAATTCAAAAGAAATGCATGAAATTCAAATTTTGATTTTGAATTCAGTTATAGCTCCATCATCCATGATCAAAATTTCAATATTGAAAAATCCAATGAGAAAAGAAAATAGAAAAACTTTGGAATAGTAATCAATGGACAGATATATCCATCAAAGTCAAACTCATACATCACTACTTCAAATATATAACAAACCCAAAATACACCCTCTTTTATGGTAAAAACACAACCTTAACACCCTCTTCTATGGTAAAAACACAAGCTTAAACTTTCCTGAGTGGAAAACTTCGCTAGAATTCCATTCAAACTTAATATATCCTGTAAATATAGCATCAACCAGTCTTGCCATTTTACGTATTGAATATCCATTTGAATCTTTCCAACTCCAATGCATGTAGGGAAAGAAATTATAGTAACATAAGTAACAGATAATGCAAGGATAAGTGGATAGTCTCCGTGTATGAATTTAAATCTGAATCAAACGCATGTTTTATCTCATAAAAATTTACTAAGAATATGCTCAATATAATATAAGAGCAAAAACTACTTTTTGGTGTAGGTTTGATTGCTATGACTTCGAAGGTGGGTAGTTAAGTACAAAATCACAGCATAAAACTATAGGATAAGATGCCACCGTTTAAATAAAAAAAAAAAAAAGAATCAGCATATCTCCAAATAGTTAATTTTGAAACAATTAGAATCACTCCATTTTATTATATATTATATGAAACAACCAAGATGCACTTGTTTATTTCTCAGTTACAATTATAGTTTTATGAGAAGACTTTGTCTGAAAGGTTCACTCAGAGTTGATCTCCACTTGACTTCGGAATCAAGCATGCCATTGCAGAAAGATATAAAGAATGCTTATTGTCACAAAAAAAAAAAAAGGTTTCCACTTCAATCAATAATAATCTCTCTTTTGATTTCCTATTCAGCATACACAAAATCTAAATCTCACAAACAATGGGCAATTATAACAATCATGGCACCTTTTAACATGACTGGAGCACACTATCTAAAGAAGTATTATAATTTATATATTAGGCATTGGATTCCACATCATCGTCTATCTCACGCACAACTTGAAGGGGACAACTACCAAACATGAAGCCACTGTCTGAGAGATTATTTAGAAGACCATTTCCAAATAAACATACCTGTGGTTCAATCTGGTTCAAGTGATTCCACTGTTCATCTGATAGAGACCAACTGAAAATATCTATGTTCTTTCTTATCCGATCAGGCTTAAGGCTACAAGGCAGAACACTGGTTCCTCTCTGTAGTCCCCACCGCAGAATAATCTACAACAAATATTATACTTTTAATTCTTTGATGAAGCACAAAATCGTATGTCCATAAAAACAGAAGCATGCCCATGCTACAAATTGAATCATTACGTTCATGTTTATTGTCCAAATTTGCAGAGAAAGCCACACAAGCTTCACAATTTGCAAACCTGTCCCACTGCTGATGTTTATGGTGCAGATTCCCAAATGTGACTAAGAGGCAATTATATGCGTGTAAAAATTAGTCTATTATTTAAAATCATAAACGAACCATATGTGGAGATATTATTGCTACTTCTGAATGTAATGAATTAAAAATCCTGCAATTGAAGATGAACCTGTTAAAAGACATTCAGTTCAACTATGCAATAAGCTGCAACTGTTAGTTTCACTTTTTCATGTTATTTTCTAGTAACAAACTTCATTAAAAAGTCAACTGCAAATGTGAGTCATACGATCGATCACAACCTTGAAAAAACAATATATTGACACAAAAAGATAACAAGTTCATATCAACTTTCATAGTCCTCCCTTCTCTCCATTTTGATGAAGGAAGAAGATTTTATGGTGTTGGGGAAGAAAGCCCTCTTTCAACATACATGACAAAATAAAACATCAAAAGGTGGGAAAAAATGTAATGCTCTCTGGTCACTTTTATTATTACCCATAAACACTGTAATTCCCCATTAAGCAGTAACAGACAATAAGGCTAACAAAACTATTTTGCACCTAACAACCACAAAGTCAAATTCTTAAAGAGTCTGCCCATTTTTGTCCGGCCAAATACTCCAGATTACAACCAATACAGCATAATACCATAAACTGTGAGCCTCTTCCCTTTTCCTGAAAAGTGTTCGTCTTCAGAAAGCCATATTAAACCTCCAGATATGCCCAACTTTACCCCAAAAAAAAAAAAAACCAAAAAGCCTAATCCAAATATACCAGGACATGCTGCAATGAGGAGATGCGAATGAGATTTGCTCCTCCAATAGCACATAATAGATATAGTTAACAATACTTCTAGGATTTCTCATCCATATTACAAAATGAATGCTGAGAGTTGCATATTCTCACATTTAAAAGCAGTGAGCAACATTTTACCTGATTAGACTCTGAGAGGAGAAATGGTTTTAAGTAGTTCCAAAGAGGACTTCGAGCAATGAATTATGAAAAGCACTCCCCAGTTATCAGCAAATAAAACACTATCAATACAAATGGCAACAAGGCACTCTTGATAACTTGGATAAGCATTTTGCACATCAGATAAAAAGAATATCTTGCAATTGACAATCTAAGATGAAATTCTCAAAACTTTGCGTAATATTAGAGATCCTGTGTCATCTGAAATTCTTTATAGGAGATGTAATGACAAGTCAACTACCATTGACTCTGTCCCTGGTATCTAGAAGAAAACGAGTTCCCGGGAAGAGCATTGCTAAAATGAAATTTAGTATCCCAAATGATAACTACTTCCCAAGGCACCAGAACAGGGTAAGCAGAATTAATGCAGCCAAATTCTTACTTAGACTCCTGAATCATGCTACATCAGGGGATGCTTTCAGAATCCCTCCACTTTTCTGTTCTTAAGAAGATCTCCTATTGATGTAGGACAGATTTAGATAATCTGTTCTACTTTGAATTTTCCAGAAATAAAGGGTTAAATTGAAAATCTAGGGTTGGTTTTACAAGAATTCAGATCTGGATAGGGATTAAGGAAGGGAAAAGGGGGAAAAACTTCTAGGAGTCACACTTAGAAGGTCTAGGAGTCACACATAGGGTTGAATTGAGTCACACAATTCTTAGCAATAATGCAGGATTTATTTTATTGAATCTGAAAGTTGTAATAATAATGATTACAAGCCTAAGTATTTATAAAGTTGAAACTAATCCAAAGCATGTTTGAATTAGGAATCCTACACTAGTTCTCCAACTAGGAAAACAAATTAATACTAACTAGGAAATACTAAACACACTAAAACTCCTAAATCAAACTTAAAATAAAATAAAGACTCTAAATAAATTTTAACTACTGTTCCAGCAATGCTGGAAATTACAGAAATTCTCTTTGGGTATTAAAATTGTAAATATTAGACCAAAATTCAAAATTTCTTGGTCCTTTGAATTTTATTTTTCTTGATGTTTTCCTTGTCTGCATCACTTATGCCTTCGACAATTTAACCAATGATTATCATGGTTAGACCTTTTTACCCATGAAACCTTCCACTAAGAAAAGTGCAAGATCCTTCAACTCCTTTTTCAAACATCTAATCCTTCATTTATAATTCTTCGAAGAAATTCTTGACACAGATCAACTAACAGAATCTAGTTATGTTATAAGATTAATTTTATTATGCATGGTTAGTGGAGGAGTAAAGGACAAGAGAGAGTAAGGAATGGAATCCCTCTGATAATTGTGTTTGGCTCTTACAATTTTTCACGGGTAAGGGGAAAAGGGAGGTAGTTTTTTGTCTCCATTCCCCTCCATTAAAGTAAAACAATTACACCCAAAATTGGGATTTAGAAAGACTTCCAAAACTACTTCCATGTCCAACTAACTACGATGATCAATGATGAAATTAATGACCTGCTTTTTCTACTCTACTGAGACATAATACAAGAGCCAATTACAAATGATGCACAAAAAATAAAGCTATAGTGAATATTTGCAATCATTGGCAGATAGATTATCA
This sequence comes from Reutealis trisperma, assembly GCA_947687605.1. Classification (NCBI taxonomy): domain Eukaryota; kingdom Viridiplantae; phylum Streptophyta; class Magnoliopsida; order Malpighiales; family Euphorbiaceae; genus Reutealis; species Reutealis trisperma. Next base: position 60,918 of record CANTUT010000089.1, read on the forward strand.
TATTTGTAGCGTCAACTCCATGAATCCTACACACAAATAACATGAATACTATTCATCATTACCCAATAAATTTTGTGAAGCATCTCTTGTGAATTACAAGGGTATTCACAATCAATGCATGAATTCCAAACCATCACTAGATTACTCCTGTAAACTAAAATAGAAAAGACATTAACAAAGAGAATGACTCTGGGCACCCCAAACCAAGGGTTATATTAGATAAAAAGGAAAATCTGACATTCACAGCACCCTGAATATCATTAACATTTTAAAGAACATGCATTTTTGGCTTACTCGCTAACCTATTGGAATGGTTTTCTTACACTATACTGCTTTAAGTTGGGACCTGCATTTTAAAATACACTATAAATGTTCCTAATTCATTTTTTGCTCCCTTGTACAGCGTGAAGAAAGCACAACCTGATTTATATCATTAGACTTCAAAATAAACAACACATGGTATCATTTTGCTAATGATCAAGCTAAAGTCCATAATCTTGCTCAAAATATTTGAAGGTCTAAGTAGATACATTACGAGGTAGCAGGAGAGGACATAGAGCATTAGAAGCCCAAATGCGCAGCTAGAAGATCATAAATGGACACCTTGACTTCAAACGGCCGTAACTTTTGATCCTGGATGAAATAGAAGGCCTATGATATATCCATGAAAAGCTCATTCAGAGCTCCTGGCAGGTTCATCAATTGAAGTCATTTTCAAGGTTAAAAACCATTGAAACAGACCTTTTTTTTTTTTTTCTGTGTGCGTGTGTGCGCACGCGCGCATGATTTTGCCCATTTTCAAGCCAAATTCAGATTAGTTGTATGTTTTCGTTTTTTCCTCCTAGTTAGCCATGTTTTAGGTTTTCCTTACTAGTTTAAGACTATATTTAGGGTCAGCACCAACCACCGTATAAATATATTGCTTTGGACTTTTATCATTCATTCAGTAGTAATACAATTTTCCCTTAGTTTGAGTTTAAAGTTTCAGGCTTCAAACTAGTTTATCTGTCTAAGGCATATTTTAGTGCTAGCTTTGTTATTTCATGCTAGTGTCGATGAAAATGAAACCCAATAAGCAAACAAAAAATACATTGCTAGCTCAAAACCGGTCAGCATGAGAAGACAATAACTTGAATTGAGGGAAAAGATGCTGATATGAAAGAACTATTCCAAAATACCTTAAAAACCTTCAGCCACCAGTAAAAGAATGCATACAAGCTGAATTGAGAATGCGGCACAAAACATAATACTAGGAGGAACCCCCATTACAAGCATAAAAATGTATCTTGTAAATTGTGTAAAAAATTGAACAAGCAGAGTTTATGGTATATAATGCAGTAGAAACATCCTAGACATAGTAACTACCAATGGATATTCCCTCACTTTAGTGCCAATTAGGCATTAGTACTTACCTTTTGAAATTATCAAATTATAATTTGCTACTTGAAGTAATGGTTTCAATACACCCATTAGTGGTTTACAAAATTAGTATTTTAACCCCTTTCAGTATTGTCTTAATTTCTTATACTTTCATTTTTCTACATCTTATTTTGCCAAGTCCATTTAGTAGTTGAAACTTGAGAATTAAGTAAGAATAATGCAATATAACTGCACAACAGTAAAAAGGAAATTTCAAATTTCATAAATTGATTTAAGTGGAAATTGATGAATCCACAGTTATTAAAGGGGCAAAGCACATAATGGCACAAAGGGGTCTTGGAGCCCCTGATAGACATAAGGCACAAAAATAAAAAAAAAAAAAAATTGTTAATAACAAGCTTAGATAATAATATAACAATTACTATATTAGTACTTAAAACACATAACTTATGACCAAAACAAACACATATATAAAACTTAGCATTGACGGTTTATAATGCAAAACACATAAGGTTCCTACTTCCTAATCCTACTAATACTAAAAAGTGCCCATTCTTAAGACACTTATCGATTATTAAAGCATAATTAGTCATCGTCAAGCTCAATATTATCTTCTTCTTCATCATTATCATCAAATTCAAGTTGATCATTTCCAATTTCCTTCTTCACTATAGGTACTAGGGCTGTCCAAAAGGAAAGATAACCCGACTAACCTGATCTCACCAGCCAGATCCAAATTAAAAATTGCAGATTGTGTAAATTCTCACTCGGTTCAGACTACTTATCTACGAGATAGAATATTCTACCATCAATTTCCCTTTTTTGATCAGTATCAATATCACAATCCACATGATAATTTTAGATCAAAATGTGGTCGTTTTCAAATCATATAAAAAAGTCCTATATTGACATATTAACATTTAACACCAATCCCTATCCCTCTCGCTTTCACTCCATTCTTCAAATCTTCTCTCTACTATTCCTTGATTACTTGCATTATCAACTTTCACACCAAACCCAAAGTGAACTGAGTATAAATTTCCAACCATTCTCTTCTTCACATCTTCTCAAGTTGTTTCTCTTCAAGAATATATTCAAGCTCAAGCAAGATTTCAGTCATCCATCTCCAGAAAATTAACATCAAATAATTCTCACTCTTTTCTGCACAATTTACTCTTGTTTGGTTATTTTCTTCTATTGAAGTAGCCATGGGATCTGTCTGAATTCCACGAAGCATAGGTCAGGGATTGACAATTCAGTGTTGAATCCAAAACCCCAAACCAATCTAATTACAACACAATTAGCTATAACCTGATTGGATTGTGTCATAAAGTGTTGAACTCAACTGAAGTCTTCTCAGAACAAGACCCAACAGAAACTCGCTCCAAACTGTAACTGAACAGCCCTAATTGGTGCACTGACAACTATTTAACCTATGATGTAAAATCATTGTGAATATAAAACAAGGTATGTGATTTTCAAAATGTAATTCGTGGCACTCTATTGTTCTTATAAAATTTAGAAGGGGAATGCAGTTCCTATAACAGGTATTGCAGCAGACTCTGATCTCCTTAAACAAAAGGAGGCAAAGAGTAATTTCTAAAGGGACAAGCCAAATCATAAGTTCATAAGTCATAACAACCACCAAAATGAAGGATAATATTCTGATTTTTCTAACATTGAAACCTGACAACGTAAATTTTATGGATGTTACTAAGTCTACAAATCTGGGAAATAAGATTTAATACATTGATCCTTGTATTTACCTCAGATTCTTGATAATTCCGAATGAGATGAGTAATCTAGGAAAACGCATCCAGCTGGCATGGAATAATTCAATTCTTTTTCAATTTAAATATAAAAAATTATAAAGTTTTAGCAAGTAGAATTTTGACTTCATAATTATTTCTCTAATTGTCAGCTCAAGGATTTTAAGAAAACAGCACCACTTTTGTTGTGCCAATAATAATGAAAGTCTTAGGAACGAGATCAATAAGTTTAATTATCAATAGACCTACTCAAAAGGTGGATCGAGTCAGGTGTGGGTTGAGATTTTTGAACCTCAGCCTAGCCCAAACACTCAGACCTATAACTTTGACCAAGTCCAAACCCAAAACAATAAAAACTTAAGAAAATATTAATATTTTATTATTGAGATGGCTAGGATGTTGGGTGCACTATCCAGTCTAGATTGCCAATTCAAACCAAACCAGATTGATTTTGACAGTTTGTTTTTAGCCCTCCTAATGGTTTAGTTTTGGTTTGAAAACTTGAAAATTTTGGTTTACAATTTCATTTGGTTTCTATTTTGAAGAGATCAAATTAAATCATAACTGAATATCATATATACATACATATAACATCTTTATTTATCTAATTATTTGGTTTAGTTTTAAGCTAATAGCTTAGTGTATATACAAAACTTTATCTTTTATGGTATTAAAAAAAATTATCTTTTATAGTATTGTTTTTAAAATTATTAAATTATTATATTACTTCCGTAATGTGGACTCTTTAATTGACAACTTCAAAAAGAATAGCTCGAAAAGTATTGAAAACTGAACCTAACCATAATATTTTTAATTTGGTTCAATTTGACTTCTACACATAAATGGTTTGATAAAAACATCAAATCAAAATTTTCAGTTTTGTTTTGAAACTTACTTTAAAACTGTACAAATCAGACCATGCACACACCCCTACTGGGACTGAAGGTTTTTAGTAAACACAAATATCTAGCCCACCCCCCTTAGATGTGAACCTGAATAAGCCCAAGCCAAGTTGAGGGACAAAACCTCTTGCCCAAGCATAATTTTATAGCAAGTTGGAAGTAGATCCCCATGCTTGTGAATGTATCTAATTACCAGCCATGCCATTTTTGAAAATAACAAAAAGTGGTGTCTTTAACTAATCGATTCTAATGAACTCTGAGAAATGCTTGGAAAAATATGCTCCCAGTAATGACATTAAATTAACCACAATTATGACGTAAAACCCTTTGCTTACAAGGTGAAGAGGAAAAATTGAAAAACTTAGCCACACAAGAAGAAGGTTATGATGGAAAAATATGAAGAAAGGCATATATGACCCCTTTTCTCCGAAACATTATTTAATTACGTAAGTTGAAAGGTATAAGAAAACAAAATGGAAGAAACAGAATAAGACATGAATCCAAGTCTTCTAAGAGACTTCATATATATATATATATATATATATATATATATATATATATATATATATATATATATATATATATATATATATATATATGTATATATATATATATATATATGTATATATATATATATATATATATACATACACACACACACACACACACACACACACACACACACATATACATACATACATACATATATATATATATATATATATGTATGTATATACATATAAATATTACACACACGCACACATGTATGTATATGTATACATACACATATATACATATATATATACATGTATGTATACATATACATATACGTGTGTGTGTGTGTGTGTGTGTGTGTGTGTGTATCTTCTCTCATTAGTGAATATCAAAGTTGAATGGTATAAGAAAACAAAATGGAAGAAACAGAATAAGACATGAACCCAAGTCTTCTATGAGACTTTATACACACACACACACACACACACACGTATATGTATATGCATACATACACGTATATGCATATGTATAATATATCTACATATATGTGTGTGTATATATATATATATGTGTGTGTGTGTGTGTGTACATAAATACATACATACATACATATATATATATATATATATATATATATATATATATATATATATATATATATATATATATATATATATATATATATATATCTTCTCTCATTAGTGAATACAATATTTTAAGCAATATTCAATAAGTACATAAATTTTTCAAACCAAAATACAACAAAAATAGGAATCAATTTTGAATTTTTTTTTTTTTTGTTGCATTATTGAATATTGCATAAAATATTGTATTCACTAATGAGAGAAGATATATATATATATATATATATATATATATATATATATATATATATATATATATATATACATATATATATATATATATATATATATATATATATATATATATATATATATATATATTGAATATTGTTTAAAATATTGTATTCACTAATGAGAGAAGATATATATATATATATATATATATATATATATATATATATCTTCTCTCTCTCTCTCTCTCTATATATATATATATATATCTTCTCTCATTAGTGAATACAATATTTTAAACAATATTCAATAAGTACATAAATTTTTCAAATGAAAATACAACAAAAGTAGGAATCACATTTTGATTTTTTTTTTTTGTTGCATTTTGTTTTGAAAAAATTCAAAATGTGATTCCTAATTGAAAAGATTTATTTTATTTGATTTTCAACTTTTGAAGTACCATGGTGTTTAGGAATGTTACCCTATTCAAGGGTTCTCTTCATGTCTTAAATAAGAAATTTTGCTACAATCTAATAAGAATACACAAAGTTATTATGTATATTTTTTTTAATTATGTATATTTTTTTAGGTCATTGAAAATATTAATAAAATAAGTGACCTTTGGCATACTATATATATATATATATATATATATATATATATATATATATATATATATATATATATATATATATATATATATATATATATTTCATTTATAGCTTAGTAATTAAAAATTTTTTTATTTCTCTTAACCAATTAAATTAAAATGTCAAAATATTTTACAGTGTGATCTAGAGGCATGACAATAATCAGAAGATTTAGCCTAAAATCATTCAAAATGGAAACAAAGAATCCACATAGCTGAACCCAAAATTAAGGCTAAGTTAAGTTGATTTGTAGTTAGAATATTTTTCCAAGTATCATTGAAATATTAAATTTTGATAATTATTTAAATATGTTGAGAATATAATATCTCAAAAGTAATAGAGAAAATTTATATTATGTGCACAAATATTGGAAACGCCAGTGTGTATATATATATATAGTTCACATAAAAATATTTAAAACCACTGTTGCAGCTATGTATTAGACTATTAGCTAGGATTTCTCCATCAATTTACATCTTCTTATTCCTAAGAAGTTCTCATAGTGTTCCAAAATCGAGTTTACATTCTCATACTTGGATTTTGCAGCAGTTTTGAGGTTAAAAGATTTCTGAAGTTGCTTTACTGCTGAGTTTTGGTTCTTTGTATTGTAATCAGGATTTTCAATACTAGCTGACTTGTTTAGGATTTCCAAGTTTGAATTTTCATACTGATTTTTCAGATCAAAGGTAAGCATTTCTTGTAGAAAAGTTTAAAACACAAACTTCCATAAAGCTCATCAATATTACTTAAGAAATCAATCTTTTCATAAGACATTGACATTCATGCTGTTTTTGGAATAGATATGTTAGAGTATAATGCATTACTCAATACACCAACTATAATTATGCTCGTGCAAACAAGCACTCCATGATTTTGAGAGCCTTGATCAATACCTTCAGCAGCAAGGACAAGTCTGCACTGCTTCATGGGTTTCATATGAATATATTGGAGATTCACACTAATAATATTCTGACCGCTTAAGATTTCATATTTCAGAATCCTCCTATTCAAATGAGTTCAGACTAGGTTGGCATCTGATCCTACATTAGATGTTAATGAGCCATGCACTTTATATATGATTAATGCTTGATATAGTAGTTGCTTCAAAAATACAAGTTTTCCCATTTAGGTAAAGGCTAATAAGAGATTATAAGGAGAGATTGACACCATCTAACTATAAGTGTATGTTCCATTCATTGTACAAGGATGGCTATCATACAGAAATCAAAATTTTGTTTTTGTTACAAATATCTTATCATGCAAATTGAGCTTTTAGGAAATGTCAAAAACAATCAAATTGTTGGAATTCAATATCAACTACAAGTAGCATTTCAAATTTATACTTGACATTTGCTTAATCTTCATCGCTGGCATGGTATGTCCACCTACACACTAAACTAAAGCAATCATCTTTAATGATGGTATGTCGCCATTAGTGGGGCCTAACCCATTAATAAGTTGTGTTTGTTCACATGCTGTTGTCCACTACAACATGGATCTACAACTTAGTTTAGGAATGTATATTTGTTTTTATGCATCAGGCAATTTGTGTCTATACCAAGCTGTAAGCATATTTGTATTTCACATCATCACATAGGACTTGAATATTGAATCGAATCAGGTCATCTATAGCATTCTTTGGAAGGAAATATGCCCTTAGATCATGTGGAATATGTTCAAGTTTCTGCTAGCATCTTCTACTTGTTATCAAATTTATATGCTCCATATTGACAATCAGGGGAGTACAAATTTTATTTGATCAATATATCCACAAATATTTATCACTGCAGACGACATTCAAATTCAGAAACAAGAAAATGAAAACATTTTTGTAACAAAAAGTAAATGAAAATATTTTACCATAATTGACAAGTGTATTATATGCAGATATGTAGTAACATCAAGTTAAACTTTGGTTTTCACAAGTCCAGGCCGATATACTTTTCTTTCATTTCTTAAAGTTAATGAAGTCTTATTATATTTCATGCCAGATTCAGAAAGTCATCATCGTAATCTCAGATTTTGACAAAGATAGTATATCAAAGTCGCTACTTCTATATGAGGCAAGCAAAACAATGACACTATATTCAACAAAATTTATATAACAAATTGACATGTTATGGCATGTATAAAGCGGAGGAGAGATAACAGAATTAAATTACCTGTTCAGGTGTCTTTTTGTGCTTATCAGCTATCTCTGAAACAACTGACAATTTCAGCATGGGTCCATGCACAGATCTTGACCTCTTAAATGATATGCGAGGAGTACCAGGTTCATCTTCCCCTGATCCACTGTCAGACAGTCCAGGACTGGATGTAGGAACTCCTAAAGGTGTGTGAGCAGATACGTGGATACCCTTCATTTGACAGAACTTTACTAATTCTTCTTGCCTCCAAAAAGGATGTAATTCAACCTAATAAAACTAATAATAATAAATCAATTAAGAACCTCAAATTCATGGAAAATCTTCAGAAGAAGGATACCACAGTAAGATTAAAAGAAAGATCAACTTTTATCCCAAAAAAAAAAAATCTGGAATAAACAACAATAAGAACATTTTGGGCCCCCCTAAAGGATACAATATAAGACCCTGGCCATTTTGGAAGCTTTTCAACATTATTGGAGGAGGAAATTAGGAAATACACATTACTCTCTTTTGAGGAATTTTTGCCAAGAGTTCCTTTGAAAAGAGTTTCAATGCTTCCTTTGTTGCTTTACTGCCTAAAAGTAGATTATTACAAATCTCATAGTTTTATTGATGGAGAGCAAATCCTTGAAATAACTTGCTTTCTCTGGTGTTAAGAAACTAGTTCACCTTTCTGGTTGTTCATGAATCCACTACATGCACATAGGCGTTGAACCCTATGCCTCGAATCCAATCTTTCATCTGCCTACTCATAGTATGCTTGCTTACTCTTAGTATTAGATCTTCTTCCTGATGCCTTTATCCTACTGACAGACTCCATACTTAAGCATATTCATAACATATACTAATAGGCATCCAAGAAAGAAGAAAATTTGCTAAATGGAATTAAATTATCAAAGCAATGTGCAAGTGGTTTGGTTTGTGCAGATTTGTTCAAAAGATAAATAAGTCCAGAAACTAAATCAGTGAAAAGCACAAACCAATAAATTATGAAGGTCTAACCTGATTAACGGCAGGCACAATTTTTGCAAATTTAAGCAACTCCTTGATCTGATGAACGTTGAAATTACTGACGCCAATAGCTCTTACAAGATCCAACTCAACCAGACCTTCCATGGCCTTCCAAGCTTTCTTCAATCGATTCAAGAACTGTCTATACTCAGTCCCAGACTTTGATGGAGGATCAGTGGCATCACCAAAGGCAGAGCTATCAGGCCAATGCATCAAATAAAGATCCAAATACGAGACTCCAAGATTCTTTAAGGAAACTCTGACATAATTCTCAATCTTATTGAGGGAGTTCATGGTACAGTAAAGCTTAGAAGTCAAGAAAACATCTTCCCTCTTGAGAGAACCATTAAAAGCTTCACCGAGAGCTTCCCCAACTTCAACTTCATTGCCATAGAGATGGGCACAGTCTATGTGGCGATAACCAACAGACAATGCAGTTTTGATTGCCTCAACACAGAGGTCCCCACCATTCTGCCATGTTCCCAGACCAATGGCAGGAATTTTGGCACCAGTATTCAGGACAAAGTAATTTCCAAGAGCCCCACCCTTTCCCTTCATCTCTTTATCTTTTTTTTTCCCCTTATTGGATTCAATAATCAATCAATCAATCCAATTCAACAGATACTTAGATGGGTAAATCAAATTCTATTTGCTAGCTAGAACCCAGAAACCAAAAAATAAAGTTGTTTTATAGTAAAGTAAATCCAAAATGCAAGGAAGACGAAGAAGAAGAAGAATGGAGTGAAAAACAAGAACTCAAGAATCAATCAATCAGCAGATATCAAGAGAACAAAAGGATCGAAAAAGGATTCTCAGAATAACCAATTGCAACATTTGACATATACAGAGAGACGAAATTTAGAAGAATCAAGCAATGTAAATAATAATAATATAATAATTAACAGTAAAAAAAAAGGCAAAGGGTCGTGGTCAACAATGGCAGCAAGCAGCAGCAAAATACAAGAAAAAATGCTTAGCTGTAAACTCAATCGTAGCGAGGCAAGAATCCAAAAGACCAAAAAGTCCTAACATAACACTGATTGATAAATAATTTGATTTCTCATATTTTATTTACTTGGAGTAAGGTATTCTGAATCTACCACCTAACACTCTGCCTCCTGAAGTCCTGATATGTCAATTAGGCGTCTCTGTCTTTTTCCTTGTTGGTTTCTCAACAGCCAAAATTTCTTAATTTTTATCCGACGGAACTCAAAAGCTCAAAAACACAATAAAGGCTTTGTTTGGTTTAGCAACAGTGTTTAGCCGGGAGTTTAGCCGTTTAAATTAGTAAAGTGTTTGTTAATTCAGTAATTAAATTTATAATTATATCATAATATAAAATGATAAATAAATATATTATTTTGTATATTATATATTAATTTTTTTAAGTTAATATTTTTGAATATATATATATATATATATATATATATATAATTTTTGTGTAAAGTATTTCACACGTGACTCATTAAAATTCGTTGTAATATAATTTATAAAAATTAAAGTGTTGAATAAAATTAATATTTAAATAAATTTTAATATTGTATCTAACTAATTAATTATAATTAATTAATTCATGAATTATTTGATATTGTGCCAATAAGCAACTAAAACAAAACACAACCAATTGTCCATATTTCTTTGCTAAAAATTGGTTTTTCAAAAAATTTAGAGCAAATCAAACTTTTAAAATTTTAGAAAATTGAGTATTTATGAAATTTTATAAATAAAATATTTAAATCTAATTTAAGTAGTGTATGTGATACACATGATATAAAATTTTAAAATTTTCCTTTAAATACACATTTTAACCCACATGTAAAAACTTGATTAAATTTAAGAATTTCTGAAATTAAATATTAAGAAGTTTAGTCTTAATATGACAATTTATTGAAATAGATGAAATATAAGCTCGAATTGATTAAAATCAAATTAATTTCAAGTGCCCAATAAATGCATCTATAAAATAAAATGACATTAAATAATTAATCGAGTTATTTCATTTAGTTTTTTTTATTAATGTGCTTTTTACCACATTATAATTATACATATTTTTAGTTAATTAATTATTAAAATTATAATTTGAATAAAATATCAAATTCTCATTAACTTCTAGTTTTTATTACAACAAAAGCATTTATTTACCTTCTTCACAGAAATTTCAATCAAAATTAAAGTTAAGAATATGCTGTTGGCTTTCAATGATTTGAATTACTTATGGTAAAATATTCTTTTTTGTTTTTTATTAATCGTAACTTTTTTGGTGATTGGAACAATATGATTTTAGTTAAAAAAAAATTTTGATATATAAATTTTTAGCGATATTATCAATAAATTAAATATTTTATTCAATTGTTTTTCATCTTTAAATTAGTATATGAGTTAGATTTTTTTTTTCTTATTCTAATCGAAATTATTTTTATTATAATTAAATTAATTAATTATTGTTATCTAGTATTGAATCGGTAAATACATATATTAATCTAATTTAAATAAATAATTAGTAAACGATCGACAAATTGGCTCTCAAGTAAATTTGTTTGTCATCTTCTAAATTTGTTTGTCATCTTCTTCTTTACGTAAATTAGTATATTAACTAATCTAATATAATAATGTCTAAGAGTCTCTTAATAAATTTGTTTGTCTACCCTCCTATTCCCATTATGATCTTTTTATAACTTGAGTCAATAGCATAATCTTTACTTTATAATTAATGTTCATCTAAGTTTAACATTTTCTTCTTAAGTAGATAGACAAATTAATTTATTAATTTTTTCTAAGCACAATTAGTTTCAATTATATTAAACCACGTAATTATAATTAGTTATAATTAATGTTTATTGATTTTATAATTTTAATGACCAATTATTATATTTTAAAATTGAATTTATTATTTAAAATAAATATAATTATATATTAAATAATAATTATTTACTATTTTCTTATTATAATTGAATGCATTATTTTCTTATTTAAATTAAATATAATTAGATAATTATATTATTTAATTAATAAATAATCATATTAACCCATCATAATTGCACTTAGAAAGACTTAATAAGGGACTATTAAATAAATTTGCTTGTCCCTCTGAATATGATTTTTTTTTTCTGCATTTGGCGTATGATTTATTTCCTCTTTTTGTCTAATAAAACTATATTATTTTATGAATTCATTTTTTCTTTATTCAAATTAAATTAAATATATATTAAATAATAATTATGATATCCTTTTTTTATTTTAATTAAATTTATTTTTTCTTGTTTAAAATTAAATGTAATTAATTACATATTAAATGATAATTATTTTATTCTTTATTATTCTAATCAAATTTATTCTTTTCTCACTTAAATTAAATATAATTAGATAATTATATTATTTAATTAATATTAGATGATCCATAATAGAGCTTATTAGTAAATTACACGCTATTAATCACTAAGCACCATGTTTTACAAATACCCCTGAATCGCACAAGAAACTTAATAGGAAATTTTATGAGTATCTCCATGATCAAATCATGAGGTAGATTTAATAAGCTTTTAAGTTTATTGATGGACTAAAAACAAGTAACAAATAGCTAATAATTAGTATTGATAAATTATTGAATTAATTAATAGTTTTAAACTTTGTTTGTTTTGTGATATTCGAAAATATTTCAAAAAAAATATTTTTTTAAAAATATTTTCTAAAAAATTACTTTTTTATTATTTCTTTAGAATATTCAATATTAAAAAGTAGTTATAAAATACTAAAAGTTTCAATTTGTAAGACCATAAATATTTTTAAATTTATAAGAATCTCATTTTTTTTTTAATTCTATTGTTAAATATGAGAACAATACATAATAAAAGTAGTAAATTGTGGTGGTTACTAGCGTCAATTGTGGTTTATGGCTATCACTTATGACTATTTGTGTTTATTCGTAGTGACCGGTGACAATCATTGATGATCGGTAATTAAATGATTATTTATATACTTTTCAAAATTCAAAAAATAAGTTCTCTTTAAAATGATTTTCCTTTTTTTGAAAAGATGAGTCATTTTTCTTAAAAATGATGTAATTTTTTGTTGATCATAAAAATATTTTTCATTGAATTTTTTTTTAAACATTTCAAATATTAAAAAATATGAAAAAATATTCTTTAAATGATAATAATAAAAAATATATACAAGCGAGAAAAAAGAAAATCTTTATAAGAATGATGAAATAAAAAATAAAAAAAAATTATTTAAATAAATATCTTGTTGCTGTTACTTTCTCCCTTGTTACTTTTCTACCTCTTATCTTTCTATTTTGTTTTGCCTAATCAAGGAAAGTTTAACTTGGAATGAATTATTTTTTTTTAGTATACTAATTATAAATAATATTAATTGAGTAAATTTATCTATATCCATTAAATCTTGCTACTAAACTTCAAATTTACTTAAAAATTCCTAAAATTTTTGTGAATTTGTTCATACTAAAAGATAGACTTCTAGATAAAATTTTGTTCATATATAGCAAAACAAATTGTTCATTTATAATTTTTTAGTATTGATATTAATGTGAGACCTTGCTGGAGCACCGACCCCACTAGAGGGATTTGGGTTTATACTCACAATGGAACTCTTGGATTTGGATTAGTTGTTTTTGAAAATGATTTTAGAAATCATCATCTTAATTTTATTTAGTTTGAAAAATATTAAGGAAAAAACCCAAATTGTCTCAAATTCATTAATTTTCAATTAATTTACCCAAGGATAAGATCACTAGTCTTGAATAAGGTTGAGTTCGATGACTAGGTTTTTTTATTTCAAATAAAACTAGGTTTTTTTTTTTGTTTCAAATTATCTAAATTTGACTCTTAAATTTAATTTGACTTTTGAAAAATTAATTTTATGAATGATATTTATAAGATAATAATTATAAATAAAATGTATGAATATGGTATAACATGAATATATGGTGCATAGGGGTTGATAAAACAACTGAAATAAATATTTATAAATTAAGAAGAGTGTTCTCTCTAATCCTTAAAGATTTAGGAAAATCACATAATCACTCCTTAATTCCAATTAAGACAATTACATTGATAAAAATTGGGATGTTTTCTCTAGCCCTTATGAGATTCTACGAATACTACAAATTCCCTTACAAATATCATTTAAAAAGTAATTAATTACATTTGAAAAAATATAAAATAAATTTAATTTGAAAAATTGGATTTGAAGTTTGGATTTAAATTATAAATGTGCTTACGTACTCCATTAAATGGGGATCAAAACCCATACAGTTCATTCCATAGTTAAGTGAAGGGGTTTACAGATTAATTAAAATGATTTTTTGTTTGGGGAATGAGTTGTTGAAAAATACCTTGGATTTTGGTGGATAAGATGGAAAAAGTGTTTTGCCGAACCGAAATTCCGTTTTATCAGATCGGACAATTGGATTGATTAAGAATTTAAAAGAAATTATTGGTGAATGAATTAATTAATTAAAATAATTAATTAATTAATTAAAATAGTGGATGAGTAAAATTTTTTTTTATTTAACTTAAAAAAGGGAAGTAATTAATTAATTAAAAAGATTAATTAATTAATTAACTTTTGAGTGATTAAAAAAAGATTTTTAGTTAATTAAAATGATTAATTAACTTAGTATGAGTGAAGAAATTAATTAATTAAAATGATTAATTAATTAATTAATTAGAGAGTGGATAGAGGGAGAAGAAGAAGAAAAGTTGATAGATAACAATTAATATTAATTTTAGAGTGATGAGAAATGAGAGGCATATTTATAGGCAAATGGGGTTGAGGGTAGTTTAGAAAGTGAAAATGTGAAAAAACAATAAGGAATAGAGCTAAAAAGGGCTGAAAATTGAGCTGGAAAGGAGTAAAAAATTCATTTCTTGCATATAAAGGGAGTCCACCTGCACCAGAGAGATGTGGCACCACATAGGTAGAGCATTGTGGCATGCTGTAGGTGCCATTTGCAACGCTAGCTAGAGCTGACGTGGTGCCTCAGGGTTGCCATGCAGTAGCCACATGTCGCAGGCTCGGTTCGCTTTTCAAGATCTTTTTCAGTCAATTTTCGAGACTTTCGAATTAATTTTTGAGAGTTACAAGGTTCAGAAATCTTATCGGTTAATGTCAATAGGCTCAAAATTAATTTTATAACTGCTTAACAATCAACCTGAGAAAAAATTCGGTCAGTTTAGAAAAAGTACTGTCTAGTACAGAAGGTCTGGTCAGGGTAAAAAAAGCGTCAAATTATGCTAAAAGTATCCCAATCAGTACTAATGACTTTGGAATTAATTTTAAATGTGCTGAAATGAGAGTTCACAATTAAAAATATTATTGCGATTCCACTAAATAAAATTCTAGATATGTCACTAATTAAATTTTCAATAAAAAAAATATAATTCATCATATAGACACTTAAAATTTCCATCATATTTAAATACGCAAAAAACTTAAAATTTAAATACCATACTGTAATGACTCAAATTTTTATTTAGTTTAAGAATTCTTTTTTTAATAAGGAAATACATTAATTAATGACATTTTATTATAGTTAAATTTTGAGTAATATATTTTGATATCCAAAAGAATTATAAAAAATTTTCGCGTAGACTTTTTTATTATAATTTTATCAATATGTGTATATATGTATATAAATTGTGGAAAAATTTTGTTTATAGATAATTCATGAGATAAAAATAATTTATAAAAATAATTTTTTATGTTCCGATTTATTAAGTTTACTTATTAAAGAATTATTTTCAAAAATTAAGAAAAACATTGATTTTAAAATCTAAAGTTATTACAAATTATTATTATTATTATTATTATTATTATTATTATAGTTTAATTAATATAGAATTGTCTTAAAATTTTAAGAATTTTATGATTTTAATTTATGCTATATAAAGTTTGAAAATACTTACTATTATTGTTATTATTAAAAAACAAAAACAAAAACAAAAACAAAAACCTCAAGGACCATTGGCAACAGTGGTGCATGGGGCCTAAACTCCAGCAGCTTTTTTTCAATGTTCTGACGTATTTTGCAACCCTTGTTCGAATGGATTCCACGTGGGTAAATCTAAAACTTTGACTTTCACTATGATGCTTTCAAACTATATATTGTTTGAAATGTAAATATATATGAATTATAATTATGTCTTTGATGTTAATTGATGAATTTGAAATTAATATGAAATTTCATGAAATTATTGAGTTGAAGTTATTTTATGAAATATTTTAAATTTAATTGAGAGGTAATTAAATTATAGATAGTTTTCTTAATTATTAGTAAGTTAAATGTAATTAAAATAATTTTATTAAGCAAATGAAAAAAATAAAGTTATATAAGTTTTTATGAATTATATGCATGTTCTGGGAACTAATATTTTTCAAGTCAATTAATGACTATGTTTATATTTCTAACATTAAAATTGTTAAATTAAGAATGATCGATGAATTTGGAATCTATATATATTTCCATGAAAATTTTAAGCTAAACGTTATATACTGTGAATGAAATTAATTTTATTTTATACTTTTATATAATAATTTTATGAGTTTATTTATCTAATGACATAATGAAATTCTTTATGAAACATTTTGAATTAATTATGCAGATTGTTTTAATATATATGGTTTATGAGTTATTAAAGGAATTGTAAATAAATTAATTTTGTATTATAAAGATTTTGGAGTAAAGAGTTAAGATTTATTTTAAATTATATGGATTATACATGAATTAGTTCTAATACCATGTGTATGATATTTTTATTGAATTAAATGTTTTATGAGCTACACTTATGTTAATAATTTATTTTTAAGTAAATTTACTTTTATAAAATGTTTTAATTATATTAGTAATCTTCTTTATATATATAAATGTATGATTGTGAGTATATTTATGACTAGAGACTTAGGCTATTTGATATGTCTGAGCATGGAAGTCTAGATGGTTAGTGAGATGTTAATTAACATGACCCTTGATGTCTATTTTAAGGTATTTATCTTTTTTCTTTAAGTAGGTTATGTCCTAATTATAGGAGAGGTTTTGTCGAAATTTTGATAGAGTCTTTATAATCGTTGAATATAGTTAAAGAGTTGAGGTTGAAGTTGTTTGTATTCTAATGTACTTTCTATACTCTTCAGTATTGATGTCCATATGTTTTCCTAGCTATCAGATGTCACACTCCGAGAGAAGAGTCATTTCAATATTCGTCAAACTTGTGAGTGATACTTTTGAATATGCTTTACATGTTTATCATGCATTACATATTATTGTATGTATATATATGTACATTTAGGCATTATGAAAACATAAAAGCATCCAACATCTGATTGTGAATATTGCACTATGAATGATGATATATATTTTTTTGTTACAAAATGGCAAACACCAAAACTAAACTAGAACATCACAGGGGAGAGGAGTCTTAGCAGCATTGTGATAGAGCCATTGTAACAAACCTAATGGAGGATGGTCGAAATGGTGACAGCAAATAAAGAGAGAGCCAGCATAGTTTGCCATCCAATCTGTTGAATGATTGGCTTCCCTATACACATGATGAATCTTGACCTCCTAATTTCTATCTAGCAACTATTTAATCTCTGAAACAATAGTAGCATTTGTGAGAATGGGCACTACTTGATCTGGTTGTATGATGAAAATGATATGGGTTGTGTTCTTACTTAAGGTTTGCGAACAATATTAGGGCACTATCTGATTATGAAAACATGGTCCACATACTTTGATAGTGCTGATGTTTCCCTTTGAATAGTTGTTGCATAGATAAGACTTCCAGGGATGCCTCTTCATTTGTACCATAAGAAAATTCTCTGCATCATTGCTAACATTGTTAGGAAGGTCATTAGGATCGACTACAACATAAAATCAGCTATAAGGGGGAAGTTTGCTAAGATAGCATTGGAATTAAACCTTAATAAGCCTTTGCTCTCTCAATTTAAAATAGAAGGAAGATTATAAAAGATTGAATATGAAGGACTGCCAAGGATTTGCTTTACTTATGGAAAATATAGCCATTCTAGTGAAGCTTGTCTAACAAATGGCGCCTCTCCTTATCAGGACCCTTTTCCACCAAAAGTTTCACTAGCAGAACCAGTCCCACTTCGCAAATTAGGCCCTTGGATGGTGGCCACTAGAAAAAGAAGGTTGGGAGGTAACAGGGTATAATCTAAAAACAAGAAAAGCAATGAGAGTAATCAGATATGAGATTCAAGGGGATCAAAATTTGATATTTTAAGCAATATTCTAGATTTTGATAGCTTTGATGATAAGAAAAGTACCCCAAACCACTCCAACTTTAACCTAGCCGTTAATAATCCCTTGTTCACTAGTAAATCCAGACCAAATAGCCAAAATGAGAGCGAACCCCAAACTAATCGTGCCAAAAAAAAAAAAAATAATACCAGTAAAGCCTAGGTCCTCAACACAATAACCCAAGAACCAACCTGGTCTATACCTCAACAAAATCCAACTTCCCAAATTGACATAAACTCTAAGTCCATGAAATCCCATGACAACACCTCCTTTAAATACCCTTTCTTCCAAACCCATCGCTAAATACTGTTATTTGCTATAAAGCCAACCTTAGACCTTTCAAATCACTCTGCATCCCTAACTAATATTCAAAACCCAACATGCTCCTCTCTTAGCAAGGAGCTCAACTCAATTAAAAAACCACCTGACCTTGAAAACACTAGGAAAAACAACCATCCACTAGACCCTCTCACTACGATGATATTACAGATGATCAAGATGAGGAAGGCTTTGATAATTATGATGAAGATAATGGAACGGATGATGATAATGTTTCTAAAGATGAAGAGTATATGGACGGTGACTTTGATGTTGCTAATGAATGACTTTAGCCATGTGGCTTTCTCTTTCCATTCTTTTTCTTATGGTTGTATCTATTATATGCTAAAACTGCCAAAAGGCAACAAATAATGGCTTTCTTAGTTATTTCAAAACTCTCACAATTACAACCTTGATATCATGGTACTTTTGGAGCCTCATATCAGAGAAATTAAAGTAGATAATTTTACCTGAAGGAGCTAGTTTGAATATTCTCATAGAATTAAAGCCTTGGGCTTTACGGGTGGTATTTGGATTTTATAGAAAAAAGGCATCAGTGTTGTATTCTTGGAAAATCACTTTCAGTATGTGCATATGCAGGTTAGCAATTATGGGCCTGATAACTTCCTTTTCACGATAATTTATGGGTGTTCCATTGCAGCCTCGAGAAGGCACTTATGGCATAAACTTTCTTGTGTTACCAATAATCTCCATGACCTTTGGATCATTTGTCGAGACTTTAATGCTCTCTTCAATCCTAATGAGAAGAAAGGAGGCTCCTGGAATAGAACTAGAGTGTGTCGACTTTTCAAACAATAGGTTGATGATTTTTATTTGAAAGATCTTGGCTTTTGTAGCCTTAGATTTATATGGTCAAGAGGGATGATTAGGAAAAGACTAGATAGAGCTATCTGTAATGGGATTTGGTTTGATAAATTTCAAGAAACTAGGGTATTTCATCTACCTTAAACGTTTTCAGATCATAGCTTAATTCATATTAAGCTTAATACCTCTCTTCCTGTTCCCCGTAATAGGCCATTCAGGTTTCAGGCTGCATGGCTCATGCAAAAGTTCTTTAAGGATTTTGTTATTGATGCACGGAAGCAAAGTAAAGGGATGGCTAATTATTGTGCAAAATTCATCGAGCTCATTAAATTTTGGAATAAAAAACCTTTGGAAATATCTTCTGAAGAAAAAACCCCAGCTTTCTAGAATTAATGGCATCTATGCTGCCTTGGAGTCTTACTCTTTAGTTAACCTGTCTGAGTTGGAATCAAAATTGAAGTAAGAATTGGAATTAGTTTTAAGGCAAGAAGAAATCTTCTAGTTTGAAAAAGCCCAGAGGGATTGGATTTAATGAGGTGATAGAAATACAAATTTCTTCGATAGGAAAACTATGCAAAGAAAAGTTCATAATAAAGTTTTTCTTCTCTATCTTAAAGATGGAACCTAGTGTAATGACTAGGACACTCTTAAGGCCCATGCTACAACTTATTTTTCTTGCTTATATTCCCATGATGGATTGCCATTGCCTAAATTCTAGGTAGTGAATTATTTTCCTCCTATAGCAACTCACTATTTGGATAATCTTGGTAGCCCCGTTACAGTGGATGAGATTAAAAATACTTTATTTGCCATGAAGCCTTTTAAAGTCCTTAGGAAGGATGAACTCCATGCTATCTTCTTTCAAAGCCAATGGGATATTATAGGAAATGATTCTTACAACTTTGTGAAAAGATGTCTTTATGATAGGTAACTTTCCTGCAACCTTAAACAACACTCTCTTGACTCTTATTCCCAGGGTTCAAAGCCCTCATAACATCTCTCAATTCAAATCTGTTAGCCTCTATAGTATTTTGTACAAAGTGGTTACTAAGATTATCACTCTTTGGTTTAAGCAAATCATGCCTTCCATTATTGGGCCAATGCAAACTAGTTTTATTTGGGGTAGAAATATCATTAAAAACATAGTGTTGGCTCAAGAAATCATCCATACTATTAGGCAAAAGATTGGGAAAATTGGTTTTCTTGCTCTTAAAGTTGACTTGAAAAAGCTTATGATAAGCTCCGCTGGGAATTCATTGATGACACTCTCAAGCAAATGGGCATCCCTAGTAATCTCCATCACCTCATCATGTTGTGTGCAACTTCAACTTTTATGAATGTTATATGGAATGGAGAAACTTTTGAGAAATTTTGGCTTACTCAAAGGGTCCAGCAAGGAGATCCTATCTCTCCTTACCTTTTTATTTGTTATATGGAAAGGTTAGCCCATAGCATTTAGCTCATGGTATAGAAAGGCAAGTGGAAGCCTATTCATTTTAGTCGGGGTGGCCCTGGGATTACTCATTTATTTTTCATAGATTACCTTTTCATCTTTGGAGAGGCATCTTTTGATCAAGTTATGGTGGTTAAAAGAGTCCTTCAAGACTTTTGTGTTTGTTATGGGCAGCGAATGAACCTTAGTAAATCCATCATCTATTTTTTAAAAAGGTCTCTACCTCTTGTGGGCGTAATATTGTGGCTAGTCTTGGTGTTGAGGTAACCAACGACCTTAGGAGATATCTTAGCATGCTACTTCTTCACCAAAGGGTCATTAAATATAGTTATCAAGGTATTTTGGACAAAGTGTGAAGCAAACTCTTAGGTTGGAATGCTTCTTCCCTTTTTTTGGTGAGAAGAATTACTCTCATTAACTTGGTTATCTCTGCTATTCCAGTTTAGTCCATGCAAACTTCCTTAATCCCTAAAGCAATTTACAACAAAGTGGATAGTTTAAATAGAAAGTTTTTGTGGGGCTTTACTAAAGCTAATAAAAATATAAGCTTGGTGAATTGGCAAAATGTGTGTCAACTCAAGGAGACAGGTGGGTTAGGCATAAAAAATCTTAAAGCTTGCAATGAAGCTCTTCTATGTAAGTTAGGCTAGGCTTTGGTTTCAAAATCAGATTCCTTTTTGGTTCAAGTTGTTAAAGCAAAGTACAAGTTCCCTGAAGATCATATCGCTCGTGTTTTACTATGAAGCAATTCTTCTTATCTATGGTGAGCTCTTAAGAAGATTTGGGATGTTATTCTGGCTAGTACTTAATGGATTATTGGTAAAAGGAACAAAATTTAGTTTTGGAAAGATGTTTGGCTTGATAATGAACCAGTTTGATTCATCAAGCCGTTAACCCTCTTCTGGAAGCGCATCTTAAATGTTTAGTGACTGATTACATTAGTCCTAATGGCCAATGGGAGTGGCATAAATTTGCAAATCATATTCCCTACAAACTTCTTCTCAAAATCGTAGCTGTTCCTTCCCCTCACACAGGTGCTAATGATGATAAGGTAATTTAGGGTTTGTCTAACTCTAGTGACTTTACTACTAAATCTACATGTTCTTTTATTATGTTAGATTTTTGGGTAGATAAAAGCAAGGATTGGGAGGCTATTTAGAGGTGGGAAGGACTAGAATGAATCAAAATTTTTCTCTGTTACTTTTTAAGCAATGAATCCTTACCAATAGTGAAAGAGGAAGAAGACATATCACTTCTCAAGTGGGATGCAATGTATGTAATAGTCCAATTAAAGATGCATTGCATATTCCTAGAGACTGCCATATTGCCAAGCAACTTTGGAATTTGTTGGTGCCTAATCACTTGCTTCAAAATTTTTATAATGCCCCTTTTACTGAATGGATGAAGAGTAACCTTGAAGAAAATTAGTTAGTTGTCAAAGACATAGACTAGATAATCATATTTAGAGTGGCTATTGGTGTTTGTAGAATAGAAGAAACTATATTATTTTTAATGGTGAGCCTTCTATAAGAAATATAGAAGGAGAAGTTTGGGTTTAGATAAAAGCTATCGTTGATAGCAACAAAGATAATGCTTCTTATTTGCAAAATCATGTGCATACCACAAAGGAAATTAACAAGGAATTAGCTCCTTATTCTTCAATTAAAGTGAACACAATGGTGTGTTTGTAACAATCAACACCTACCCTAGGAGTTTGGTGACAAATTTCTTGAATTTAGAACTATTATGACAAAATATGTGCTTTTATGAAAATTTATATGTGGTGTGATTAATGAGTATGTGCCATTTTAGATTAGCTCTAATATACATAATATGAATTATTATGGTTAAATAAGTGATTTATATGAAGTACATGAGCATAAAATAATTTATTGCACATAAAAATGAATTTTCATGTAAAAAGCGATTTTTAAGCATAAAATAATTTTTACGAGTATTTTTAAAATGTTTTTAATTAAATATTTTGGGAAAAATTTTAATGAAAATAATAAGAAAAATATTTTATTTTTAATTATCTATAATCAGCCCATAAATTAAATAAAAGACCAATTTCCCAAAAGCCCACTACACCAAAACATTCCTCACCTAGCTCATTACGGATAAACTTGGAAATTGCCCAAAACCCTAAATATAATATGCAAATTTCGGCCAGCCCTAGTAGTAGCAGCCACCATTCTATTTTCTATCATATTTTCGGCAGAAAATTCTTTCAAAAATATTCTCTTTACCGAAATTCACAAGGTGCCTTTAAACCTTACAATTTCACGATCGTTTCGTAAGTTTTTATCTTCTTTCAATGTATTACTTGATTTCTATGAAACTAATCATGAGAAAATTATTTTAAGCTATTTATTTACTGATTTTCTATTGATTAAATTTGGCCTAGGTAAATTCTTGGAAGAGAAATCGATCTTTTCACTAAAAATACAACCCTCTTTATGCGAATTCTCCAAAGGTGAATCCTAAAACTCAAAATTGAAATTTCATACATAAAAACAAAGAGGGGGGGGGGGGCCCGCTGTTGATTTGCATATATTTGTGTTCTAAACTGATTTTTGTTGTGTTTAGATGAAAAATATTGATTTAAATTGTATTTCTATGAATTACTGTAATGATCAGAAAACACCGTAAAGCAAGAGAACTCATGATTTTTACTCTAAACACTAAAATTAGAATTTTCATGCATATTGATTACCAATGGCTGCTGATTCCTATATATTGATGTTCTAAAATGATTTTTGTCATGTTTACATGAACAATATTAGTTTAGATAATATGTTTAAATATTGTTGTAATAATCGAAAAGTACCGAAAATAAGAAAGATTCATGGTTTTCATCCTAGAACCTAAAGTTGGGAAATTTTCATGGATATACATTTATATAGGTGCCAATTCATATATATAAATATTCTAAAATGATTCTTGCCATGTTTTCATGAAAAATATTCGTTTAAATCATTTGTTTGCATATTACTGTAATAAACAGAAAGTGCGAAAAGTAAAAAAGTTAATGATCTTCCTTGATTGTATAATTCGGCCTACATTGGGAATTCAATCCCAATGTCTACAATTTTTATGTGATATACATTAATGACTATTGACATATATACATGAATGATAAATGATTAAATTGTATTTTGATTGAAGGAATAACTTTAGACAAGTCTAGAGACAATTAGGTATACTTAGGGTTTCCTAATCCTATGTTGTGATCAATATGTGAATATGATTAACTAATATGGAAAATAGGTTTTATGATGAATTAATAACAAAGTAATGATCTTAAATTAACTATGAGATGGATGGTATGATCTTTTCAAAAGAGATAGGCATGACCCTTCAAGGTTACTTTTTAAGTTGATATATATGTGAAGTGTTAAATGTACTAAGTTGGATGTTAAAGTGAATTGATATTAAGATCAAGATCTATTGTATTTGACTTTGTAAAAGTCATAATATGGGTTATAATGTGATTTCATATGGGCCTATAAAGGCAAAGTATGCAAGACATTGAAAGTCAACATGTTATGTGCAAGTGATGAGTGCACTTCTAAGTGCAACTGCAAGTGTATATGAATGTTATATGTGCATGGGGTAGTTATGGGATAGGATAGCATCATGTTAAACAAATAATAAGTATTGAATTAAATATTATATTAGAGCTTAAGGAGTAGTAGAAGTTCAAAAAGGGCTATAAGTACTAGGAGCAAAGGAACCACAAGGTGAGTAAACATTATGTTCAAGTTATAAGTACAAGTTATCATGTTATGTGAACCTTTGAGAATCTTGAAACCCAAGTTATTTTCTATTTTTAATTATGTCTGATTTCTTTGTTAAGTTTGGGTTGCCAAAGGACAATTGGTCTGAAACCATTTTGATTGTTCTATGATAAGAAATAACCTTTGTGAATTATTGCCTTACCTTACTTTCTTTCTGGAACCACACTGTTATCATCTTTTGTTTAACAAGTTAAATTGCTGTTGCTATTATATTACATGTGATTGCATTCTTTAATACTATTGTTATAAGTGATTGCCATTAACTCTAGCTATAGTACCCATGAACCCTTTATGCAGAAATTTTTGTGCCAATGTGGCTAATCATTGGTACCTGTGCATATGGTTTTAACCCGATGGATAAGGGTAGTGTATCCATCTCAGCTAGAAGGGGCAGTTGTAGCATAAAGCTTGATCAGTTTCATGACTCTTTACAAGTTACAAGTTGGAAGTTCGAATTTGGTATAATGCTACCTCTCTTTTGAGTGAATGAGCTAATAGCCGTCACTCTTTACAAATTTACAAGTTATAAGTTAATTTCTGTGAATCTTGCTCATTTGCAAACAATGATTTATGAATCTTGAACCCTTATAAAGGAATATATATTATTTTTCAAGTTTTATTATTTACTCATTGAGATCATTTATCTCATCCCTTTTTCTTGTGTGGTTTCAGGTGAGCATCATAAGGAGGCAAGGTGATTGCTCAAGCAATCTACTTTGCTTGAGAAATTCCCTTGTCAAAGTTTATTACTATGATATGTTATGATGAGTCTCTAGACACTCCAAGAGTTCTTATTTTGGAAGTCTTATTTTAGAACTATATGTTTGATGATTTATTTTGGAGTCTTAAAAATGTTCATTTATTTTGGGATTATGTTTACAGTATATTTAACTATTTTTCTGCAACTTAAGGTTTTCCTTTATAAGAGGTTTTATCAAGATAATACATGAGGTTTGGTACAATCTTAGGCAAGGTTATTATATACATGAGTGGGTTTTATAGGTGTGGGTGACCTTATATCTCCCTATGTTCTAGGTCCGTCATATCTCTAAAGTTGGGATGTGACAAAGTTGGTATCAGAGTTGTAGTTTTAAAGTCTAGTTTAGACTTGTCGGTTTATTGGGTTGATTAAGTATAATCCTAGAGCATAAGAATTTTCTTGTTATATCACTTGCAGTCTATCGCTAGTATAGTTTCACAAAATCCTAATAAGTATAGTACTACTTGTTGTTATTATTTATGCGCCTTATGAATTTCTCTTTAAATGACCATGAAGATCACCCCTGCTAGAGGACCCAGGCCTAGGGCACCTTATGTGAGTGTGACCTACAAGAGGACTTGGCCAGAGATGTTCGAGAGAGTCGTGTATGTGATTTGCCCTAAGAGAGAGGAGACCCTTGAGGAGGAGGATCCTAAGGAGTGCCTAGACTATGATGGGGTTCATAATAAGATTCAAAAGTTGGAAGAGGACTACTCGAACCTAGCAAAGGAAAATCAAAGTTTAAGGTCTTTAGTGCAAACTTTGAGAGAGGATTTTGAGTAGATTAGGGCAGGGATTGTTGACTATAAGGGAGAGTACTCGCCATTGAGGTCATTGTCATAGATTGGTCGTTGGCAGGATGGAGATCTCCTTTGTTACTGATGTGGCACCAGTGGTCATGTCACTTTTGAGTGCTCTCCTATTGATTATTCACCTACTTGATCTTGGAAGCTAACTAATGATTGTCTTGATGGTGGACCCAAGAGGACTAGAGTGAGTAGTTGGTAACGATTGGCCCAGTGACATAGGACTTATATGATATGAATTATATTCCTTTTTGACTACTTAGTCACTTAGTATGGATTAATTTTCTTTTTTTGCCTATGACATGATTGACTTTTATATGATAGGGAAGTTCATGATGCTATAAGTTATAGGATACATAATATAGGCCATAATATATGATATACGCTATGTGATATATGCTATGTGATAAGTGATATATGATATGTGCCTTGTGACATGACATGATAAGTGCTTATGTTGAATGCATGGTAAATGCATTAGTATGATAATGGGGTTAAATGGGTTAGAATAGAGTTACCACTAAGTTCTCTTATCGTGATAGCAGAATGCCTCCCAAGAAGAGAGTTCACACAATTGCCCAACCCGTTAGGGCTAGTGGTGATGCGATATCAGATATTGCTTCAAATGTTGCCTCTATACTTGAGCAATTAAGAGAAAGATCTAATTCGGGGGCACCAACCATGGGCTCTAGTGAGCAAATGTCTTTACAAGAGGTGCAAGCTATGTGCGAGGAAATGAGAGACTTACAAAAGGAATTGGACGAGTTACGAGCTTAAAGGCAGGAAGTGCTGCCAACACAAGAAAGGAATGGAGTTCCACCTCTAGCGGTAGTGGCACCTGCATGAAAAGAAAGAAAGCAGCTATTTGAAGAAGGGATGATCATCTCAGAGTTCAAAAAGCTACAACCACCTATTTTTTACAGTGAGGAGGGTGATGACGCTCATGAATTCTTAGATGAGATGGAAAAGCTAGTCCATTGATTATCTTGCTCGGATGCTCGAGTGATTGAGTTGGTAGGACTCTAACTCAAGAAGGAGGTTGGGTACTAGTACGAGAGAAATATTGAGGAATGACTTTATAGAGAAGACCCACCTACTTGGGCAGAGTTTAAATAAGAGATGATGGACTAGTTTTTGCCTGAAGGTGAAAGGCAAGATAAGGCATTGCAGTTCGAGCAGTTGAAGCAGAAACCTAGAATGTTAATATGGGATTATGCTAAGGAGTTTAATCGACTTAGCAGGTTTACTATCAACATCGTTCCTATCGAAGCCAGCCATGTCAACCGCTTCCTAAGAGGGTTGATCACACCTTTATTCAACTCATTGGTAGCAACATAATTTTTGACCTTGGCTAAGCTAATGGATAAGGCCAAGATAATGGAAAAAAGATATAAGGCCGAAAGGGTTGAACGAGCTGAGCATGAGAAAAAGGTGAAGCACAAGAGCAAGGGGTTTAGAGGTCAACATAGAGGAGGAGGAGGAGGTCCAGGGAAGGAATCATTGCTAGCCACTACAACACTTGGACAGTGGATTGGACAAACTAAATAGAGCTTTCCCACTTGTGGCCAGTGTAGGAAGAAACATCCCGGAGTTTACTGAAGAGTCTTAGGTGCATGCTTAAAGTGTGGACAGATGGGCCACTTTATCAAGAACTACCCTCAGATGAGGAATCTGGGGAATGCAACCTTGGCACCTCTACAATCCAAACCATTCCAATCCCAAGTGCAAGGAGTTAAGAACAAAGGGCCAGCTAATAGAAATGCGGCAGCGGCAGACAATAGGAGCAAAGGTCGAGTCTTTGTGCTAAATTAGTAAGAGACTTGCACTTCTCACACTGCCATCACAGGTATCATTCCCATCCAAAATTCTAGTGCAAAATGCTTGATTGATTCCAATGTTATGTGTTCTTTTGTATTACCATGCTTTGCTAAGAGTCTTGGTAGAAATAAGGAATTAATGATTGAACCCTTAGTAGTGTCAACTCCTTTATGAGAAGTGATGGAAGTGGAATGTGTGTTTAAGGACTGTGACGTAGCCATTGAATGAAAACTTCCTGTACAATTGTTAGAACTTGATATGTTAGAATTTGATGTAATTCTAGGGATGGACTGACTATATGAGCATGGAGATCTTATCGATTGTAGATAAAAGTTAGTGGAATTTCGAACTAAGGATGGGGAGGAGTTCAAACTAAAGATGGGGAGGAGTTTAAGTACCAAGGAGATAGGGATGAGAAACCTCTGAATTTGATATCAGCCTTAGGAGCAATGAGGATGCTAAGGAAAGGGTGCCAAGCATACTTAGCTCATATAGTCGACGCTAACAAAGAGGTTGCCATCCGAGGCAAGAGTATGCCAGTAGTGGATGAATTTATAGACGTTTTTCTAGAGGATCTACTTGGGATACCACCGAATCATGAGATTGAGTTCAACATCGAGCTATTACCGAGAATGTAGCCTATATCAATACTACCATACCACATGGCTTCAGCAGAGTTGAAAGAATTAAAGATGCAACTATATGACTTACTCGATAAGGGTTTCATCCACTTGAGTAGTTCACCATAGGGCACTAGTGTTGTTCATGAAAAAGAAGGATGGCTTGTTCTGGATGTGCATCAATTATTGCCAGCTCAATAAAGTAACCATAAAGAATAAGTATCCTTTTCCAAGGATAAATGATCTTTTTGATCAACTGCAACGAGCTAGTTACTTCTCCAAGATAGACTTAAGGTTTGGCTATCATCAATTAAAGATCTATGGAGAAGATATCTGTAAGACTGCCTTCTGTACAAGATACGATCATTATGAGTTCATGGTCCTACCATTCAGTTTGACAAATGCTTCTATTGCTTTCATGGACTTGACGAACTGGGTATTCAGACCATTCCTTGACAAGTTTGTAATTGTGTTCATCGATGACATTTTGATTTACTCCAAGAGTAAAGAAGAACATGAAGAGCATTTGAGGATTGTGCTATAGATATTGCGAGACCACCAACTTAATAGAAAGCTATCTAAGTGTGAGTTTTGGATGGAGTCTGTCAATTTTCTTGGTGTCACATCCCAACTTTGGAGACATGACGATCCTAGAACATGGGGAGACATAAGGTCACCCATGTCTGTAGAACCCACTTACATATAAACAAATCATGCCTAGGATCTTACCAAACCTCTTACGATAACTCATTCAAAACATTTAGATGAATACCTTAAATTGCAGAAGTCTAAAACAAATCATTTCATATAAAATCCATGAGGAAAATAATATATATTAATAAGTATCAATCAACATTCCCGGAGCATCTAATGACAAGACTTCATAAAATAGTATTATTGATAACTTGGACAAGGAATTCCCCAAGCGAAGTAGAATGCTTGAGCCATCACCTTGCCTCCTCACATTTGCTCATCTGGAACCACACAAGGAAAAAGGGGTGAGATAGATGATCTCAATGAGTAAACAATAGGGATTCTACAATAACACATATCACTTAGAAAGGGCTCATAGCTCATAACTTATAGTTCATGATTCATAGTTTGCAGTTTAGAAAGGTTCGCAGAAATCATACTTATAACACATAGAGTGAAGGCTACTGCCATAATCACTCGAACACATAGAGTGAAGGCTATTGCCATAATCACTCAAACACATAGCTAATAATTACTTGCATCAGTATGAGGATCACATAGCCGATGATTACTCACATCGGTACGAAAAGCACATGGTCAATGATTACTTGCATCGGTACGAGAAGCACATAGCTGATGATTACTTGCATCAGTACGAGAAGCACATGGTCGATGATTACTCACATTTGTATGAGAAAAACATAGCCGATGATTACTCGTATCGGTACGAGAATTTATGCATAAAAGGTAAAAGGTACCATAGCTAGAGTTAATGGTAATCACAATTAACAATATCAAATAAGGCAATAATAACATGTATCTCAATAACAATAGTGGTTTAACTTTTAAATAAAAGATACAATCATAGTGTAGTTCTATAAAGAATATACGTTGGGGTAATAATCATAAAGGTATTATCACTAGATAGTCAAAATGGTTTTAGATCAAATGTCCTTTGGCAACCCAAGCTTAACAAGAAATCACATAGTCAATTTAAAAATGGAAGTGAACTTGGGTTTCAAGAATATCAAAGGTACACATATCATAATAGATTGCACTTGTAATTTGAAACATAATGTTTACTCACCTTGGGGTTCCTTTGCTCTTAGTATACGTAGTCCCTTTGCACTTCTAAAGCTCTTCAAACTCTAACATAATATTTGATTTAATACTTAGTATTCATTTACTCATGATGCTCTTATCCCATAATTACCCTATGCACATATAGCATACACATACACTTGGAGTCCACACATAGGTGTACTCGTCACTTGCACATAATACATTGACTTTAAAAGTCTTGCACACTTAGGCCTTATAAGCTCTCATGATATCACATTAGAATCACATTAATATCTTTCTAAGGTTATCACAATATTATTACCTCAATATCCATTCACTTTTACAATCATCTTAATACACTTTACACTTCTATACATGTCACTTAACAATTAACCTTTCAAGTGTCATGCTTAACTCTTATGATCCTTTTTATACAATTGTCACTTCATCAACTCAAAACCATGTATTTATTATCAAGTCATCATAATATCTAGTTCCATATTTCTCAACCACATTTGCATTCTAAACACAATATAATGTTAAGATACCTTAAGTATACCTTAGGTATACCATAATGCATTTAAGCTTCTCTAGCATCGTACCTTCAACTAACATGAAATTTTATCATTTGTTATACATACATACATGTCAATAATCATCAAAACACATCACATAAAATTTATAACCATTGGGACGAAAAGATTCATGTAGGCTGAATGCATCACCAAGGTAAAAACTAAATTCTTCTTCTTTTCACACTTTTCGTCTATTTCAGAAATATGTAAAAACATGGTTTGAACCAAGATTTTTCATGTAAACATAACAAAAATCATTTTAGAATTTAAATTCATAAGAATCAGCCACACATAGTGTTCTTTATACATAAAAATTCAACTTTTGAATTATAGAGCACAAAACCATGAGTTTTCTTGTTTTCGGTATTTTCCAGTCATTTTAGAAATATGTAAACAAGTTGTTTAAACTATTAATTTTCATTTAATCATAGAAAATATTAGTTTAGAATACATCCATACATGATTCGGCAGCCATAGATGGGATTTATACAAAAAAATTCCAAGTTTAAAGGCTTAGGTGAAAAATCATGAGTTTTCGCGCTTTCTGCGCTTTTCGTTCATTTCAGCGATAAATCGACACGTGAATCAAATCATTATTTTTCATCTAAACAAAACAAATATCATATTAGAGCACTTCCTCATACAAATTGGCAGCCATATGTCCATTCAAGAATAAAATTTTCCAACTTCCAAGTTCTAACACAAGAACCTTGAACTCCTTCGTTTTTTGAAACTTTTCGGTCATCACAAAAATATGCATAAATATTATTTAATCCAATATTTTCCATCAAAACAAATCAAAAATCAGTTTAGAACACAACCACACACAAATTGCCCCCCTTTATGATGTTTATGCATAAAAATTATGATTTTAAGTTATAGAATTCGCCTTTGGAGAAATCTCGCGGAAAGAATAGTGTTTTCGATAGAAAATAGATGTTCTCTCCCAAAAACTCACTCAAACAGAATTGAATCTGTCAAAATCAGTAATAAAATAGTTCAAATAATTTTCTCATAATTTATTTTATAGATATCAGTTTAGAAATCAAAAGAGAAGAAAAACTTACGATTACGGTCAAGAAATCGCGAAACTGAGAGGAGTTTTCTTAATTTCGGTAGAGAGAATTATTTTGGGAGAATTTTTCTGTGAAAATACTGGAATAACAGAGTGTGGTTGCTGTCTAAACTGATGGGGGCCAAAATTTTGCTTATATATTAGGGTTTGGGATGCAATTTCCAAGTTTGCCCTTAATGAGCTAGGTTAGGAGTGTTTTTGTGTAGTGGGCTTTTGGGTATTTGGGCTTTTTAATTAATTTAGGGCTGATTATAGGTAATTAAAAATATAATATTTTTCTTATTATTTTCATGAAAATTTTCCCAAAAAATATTTATTTAAAAATATTTTAAAAATACTCATAAAATTATTTTATGCTATAAAAATCGCGTTTTTACATGAAAATTTATTTTACAAAAAATAAATTATTTCATGCTAATGCATTTTATTCAAATCATTTATTTCACAATAATAATTCATATTAGGTATATTAAAATTAATTAATATGCTCCAAACTCATAAATTACGTCACACATGAATTTTCATAAAATCAAATATTTTGTCACAATAACTCTAAATTCAAGCAATTTGTCATAAAAACTCCTAGGGTAGATGTGGGTTGTTACACTTGGGCATGTGGTAAGGAAGGAATTCAAGTTGATCCCAAGAAAGTTGAAGTGGTAGCCAATTGGCCACGACCCACAATAGTATCTAAAGTTTGGAGTTTCTTGGGCATGGCGGGTTATTATTGTAGATTTGTACAGGACTTCTTTAAGATAGCAGCACCATTGATAAAGTTGACAAAAGAACAAGTTAAGTTTAACTAGGAGGAGTCCTATGATGAGAGCTTTCAAAAGCTTAAGAAGTGCTTAATATCAGCTCTGGTTTTGGCCTTACCTGAAGGTGAAGAAGGATTCACAGTCTACTTTGACACCTCGAGAGTAGGACTTAGATGTGTCCTGATGCAAAATGGGAAAGTCATCACCTATGCATTGCGATAACTTAAGAAGCATGAAGTAAACTACCCTACTTATGACTTGGAATTGGCTATGGTAGAGTGCTCTTAAGATCTGGAGACACTACATGTATGGATGAAATGCGAGATCTATATAGATCATAAGAGTCTTCAGTACATATTGAGCTAAAGAGACCTTAACCTGAGGTAGAGGAGATGGGTTGAACTATTAAAGAACTATGACTGCCAGATTCGTTACCATTTGGAAAGGCGAACATGGTGGCAGATGCTTTGAGTAGGAAATCGATAGGAAGCCTAGCCTATATGACCGTGTGAAAGAGGCCAGTTGTGAAGGAGTTAAAAGGATTGTTTGGTCAAGGCTTAAGGCTGGAGATTGGAGAATAACAAGCTTTAGTAACTCATTTTTAAGTGAAGTCAAAGCTAGTGGAGTAGATTAAGGCTTCATAAGATAAGGATCCACACTTGGTTAAGTTAAAGGATGAAACAAAGAAAGGAAAGAACCTCGAATTTGAAGCAGTCGAGGGGATTCTAAAGTGTGAAAAAAGAGTGTGCATGCCTGATATGGAGGGACTAAGGGAAACGACATTGAAGGAGGCATATTAGACACCTTATTGTGCTTATCCTGGAATAACCAAGATGTATCACAATGTAAGAGCTAACTACTAGTGGCTTGGACTAAAGAAGGATGTGGCTAAGTTTGTGGCATTATGCCTAACTTGCCAATAAGTCAAGCATGAACACCAACAACCCTCTATACTACTTCAAGAGATTTAACTACTTGAATGGAAGTGGGAGCGTATCATTTTAGACGTTGTAGTTGGGTTACTTAGAACCTCCAAAGGATATGACTTTGTATAGGTCATGGTAGACCGACTGACAAAGTCTGCCCATTTCTGCAAGTCAAGACCATGTACTCTACAACTCAATATGCGCAACTATACATGGACGAGATCATGAAACTGCACGAAGTACTGATTTTTATCATCTCAGATCGAGGCACTCAGTTCACCTTGAGGTTCTGGCAAAAGTTGCAAGAAGTGTTAGGAACGCAATTGGACTTCAGTACCCAATTTCACCCTTAAATGGATGGACAGTCTAAAAGGACAATTTAGACACTCGAGGACATGCTAAGGATGTGTGTGTTGGATTTTAGTGGTAGCTAGAAAAAGTACCTACCTTTGATTGAGTTTACCTACAATAATAGCTACCATTCATCTATCAACATGGCACCATACAAAGCATTATGTGGGAGGAAATGTTGTTCTCTAGTTTGTTAGGTTGAGATTGGAGATAAATATGTGGAGATGCTAGAATTGCTTAAGGAGACTACCGAGAAGGTACCTTTGATTCAAGATCGGCTAAAGATGGCCTTTAGTTGACAAAAGAGCAATGCGAACCTTAAGAGGAAGGATGAACATTTTGCCATGGGAGATCATGTCTTTTTGAAAGTCTCCACAATGAAAGGTGTCATGAGATTTGACAAGAACGAAAGCTATCACCTCGCTTTGTTGTTCTTTTTGAAATCTTGGATAAGGTTAGGGAAGTGTCTTATAGGCTTGCCTTACCCCCAACTATGATGCATGTGCACCCGATTTTTCCACATCTCAATGTTATGAAAATATGTGTTAGATCCTTCTCATGTTCTGTCGCCATTATACATCATAATAGATAAGCAATTAGCCTATGAGGAGCTACCAATAGCCATAATGGATCGACAAGTAAAAAGGTTAAGGAACAATGAGATACCCAAGATCAAGGTTCAATGACGAAATCATGGAATAGACGAGTGTGCCTGGGAAGCCAAGGAAGAGATGCTACAGAAGCATCCTCAGCTTTTTGAGAATATTTGAGTAAGTATCTAAATTTAAGGATGAATTTCTTTTAAGGGGGGAGAATATAACAACCCACACCTACCCTAGGAGTTTGGTAACAAATTTCTTAAATTTAGAACTATTATGACAAAATATGTGCTTTTATGGAAATTCATGTGTAGTTTGATTGATTAGTATGTGGCATATTATATTAGTTCTAATATGCATAATATGAATTATTATGGTGAAATAAGTGATTTATATGAAGTGCATGAGTATAAAATAATTTATTGCACATAAAAATAAATTTTTATGCAAAAAATAATTTTTAAGCATAAAATAATTAAAATATTTATAAATAAATATTTTGGGGAAATTTTAATGAAAATAATAAGAAAAATATTTTATTTTTAATTGCCTATAATTAGTCAATAAATTAAATAAAAGGCCAATTTACCAAAAGCCCATTACACCAAAACACTCATCACCTAGCTCATTAAGGGTAAACTTGGAAATTGTCCAAAATCCTAAATATAATATGCAAATTTTGGCTAGCCCTAGTAGTAGTAGCCACCATTGGATTTTCTATCATATTTCTAGCAGAAAATTCTCAAAAATATTCTCTCAATAGAAATTCACAAGATGCCTTCAAACCTTGTGATTTTGCAACCGTTTCGTAAGTTTTTATCTTCTTTCAATGTATTATTTGATTTCTATGAAACTAATCATGAGAAAATTATTTTAAGCTATTTATTTATTGATTTTCTATTAATTAAATTTAGCCTAAGTGAATTCTTGAAAGAGAAATCAATTTTTCCACTGAAAACACAACCCTCTCTACGCGAATTCTCCAAAGATTAACCCTAAAAATTAAAATTGAAATTTCATGCATAAAAACAAAGGGGGGGGGGGGGGTTGTCAATTTCCACATATTTGTGTTTTAAACTGATTTTTATTGTGTTTAGATGAAAAATATTGATTTAAATCATATTTTTGTGTATTATTATAATGATCAGAAAATACTGAAAAGCAAGAGAACTCATGATTTTCACTCTAAACCCTAAAATTAGAATTTTCATGCATATGTATTACCTATAGCTGCTGAATCCTATATGTTGATGTTGTAAAATGATTTTTGTCATGTTTACACAAAAAATATTAGTTTAAACCATGTGTTTAAATATTGCTGTAATAATAAAAAAGTACCAAAAACAAGAAAGATTCATGGTTTTCATCTTAGAACCTAAAGTTGGAAAATTTTCATGCATATATATTTATATAGGTGCCTATTCATATATATAAATATTCTAAAATGATTTTTTCCATGTTTACATAAAAAATATTGGTTTAAATCATTTGTTTGCATATTACTATAATGAACGGAAAGTACGAAAAGTAAGAAAGTTCATGATTTTCCTTGATTGTATAATTTGGCCTACATTGGGAATTTAATCCCAATGTCTATAATTTTTGTGTGATATATATTAATGAATATTGACATGTATACATGAATGATAAATGATTAAATTGTTTGTTAATTGAAGGAATAACTCTAGACAAGTCTAGAGACAATTAGGTACACTTAGGGTTTCCTAATCCTATTGTCACATCTCAACCTTAGAGATATGATGATCCTAGAACATGGGGAGACATAAGGTCACCCACGCCTGTAGAACCCACTTACATATAAATAAATCATGCCTAGGATCTTACCAAACCTCTTACATTAACTCATTTAAAACATTTAGATGAATACCATAAATTTGCGGAAGACTAAAATAAATCATTACATATAAAATCCGTAAAGAAAAATAATATGTATCAATAAGTATCAATCAACATTCCTAGAGCATCTAATGATAAGACTTCATAAAAATTATATTATTGATAACTTGG
This sequence comes from Reutealis trisperma, assembly GCA_947687605.1. Lineage (NCBI taxonomy): Eukaryota > Viridiplantae > Streptophyta > Magnoliopsida > Malpighiales > Euphorbiaceae > Reutealis > Reutealis trisperma. The sequence continues at coordinate 97,834 of CANTUT010000089.1, forward strand.
ACAAGGAATTCCCCAAGCAAAGTAGAATGCTTAAGCCATCATCTTGCCTCCTCACATTTGCTCACCTAGAACCACACAAAGAAAAAGAGGTGAGATAGATGATCTCAATGAGTAAATAAAAAGGTATATACATTATTACATATTGCTTTGAAAAGGAAACACATAGCTTATACACTTAGTTTATGACTTATAATTCATGAATTAGGTTGTAATTTAGCAAGGGTTCAATTTGGCAAGTTTGCAAAAATCACACTTATCACTTATAAAGAGTGAAGGCTATTGCTTTATCACTCGAAAACTTTAAGGAGAGGTGGCCTTATACCAAATTCCAAATCCTATCACTTATAAGGCATGAAGTTGATTAGGCCCCACGGCTAGAACCGCCCCTTCTAGTTGAGGTGGATACACTATCCTTATCCATCGGGTTAAGACCATGTGCACAGTTTTCGATGATTACCCACATCGGCATGAGGATTCTGCATAATGGGTAAAAGGTACCATAGCTAGAGCTAATGGTAATCACAATTAACAATATCACATAAGGCAACAATAACATGTATTCCAATAACAATATTGGTTTAGCTTTCAAGCAAAAAATACAATGATAGTGTAGTTCTAGAAAGAATATAAGTTAGGGTGTTAATCACAAGAAATCCTCATTGGATAAACAAACTGGTTTGGACCAAATGTCCTTTGGCAACCCAAGCTTGACAAAGAAATCATATAATAATATTTAAAATGGAAAGAACTTGGGTTTCAAGAATCACAAAGGCTCACATAACATGTTATCACATATTTGTAACATAACAAAATGTTACTTGCACTTGTAACATGAACATAGTGTTTACTCACACTTGAAGAATGAATACGATGTTTACTCACCTTGGGGTTCCTTTGCTCCTAGTATATGTAGTCCCTTTGCACTTCTAAAGCTCCTCAAACTCTAACATAATAGTTGATTTAATACTTAGTATTTATTTACTCATGATGCTCCTATCCCATAACTACCTCATGTACATATAGCATACACATACACTTAGAGTCCACACATAGGTGTACTCGTCACTTGCACATAACATGTTGACTTTGAAAGTCTTGCATACTTAGGCCTTATAGGCTCTCTTGATATCACATCCCAATCACATTATTACCTTTTTAAGGTCATTACAATATTATTACCTCAATGTCAATTCACTTTAACAATTATCTTAATTCACTTTACACTTCCACACATGTCATCTTAACAATTTACCTTTCAAGCGTCATGCTTAACTCTTATGATCCCTTTCACTTCATCAACTCATAACCATATGTTCATCATCAATTCATCATAACATCTAGTTCCATATTTCTCAACCACATTTGCATTCTAAACACAATATAATGTTAAGATACCTTAAGTATACCATAATGCATTTAAGCTTATCTAGGATCATACCTTCAGCTAACATGCAATTTTATCATTTATTATGCATATATACATGCCAACAATCATCAAAACACATCACATAAAATTTATAACCATTGGGACAAAAAGATTCATGCAGGCCAAATGCATTACCAAGGTAGAGACTAAATTTTTCTTCTTTTCGCACTTTCCGTCTATTTCAGAAATATGTAAAAACATGGTTTGAATCAAGATTTTCATGTAAAAGCAACCAAAATCATCTTAGAATTTAAATTCATAAGAATCATCCACTCTTGGTGTTATTTATACACACAACTTTTGAATTATAAAGCACAAAACCATGAGTTTTCTTATTTTCGGTATTTTCTGGTGATTTCAGAAATATGTAAACAGGTTGTTTAAACTATTATTTTTCATTCAATCATAGAAAATATCAGTTTAGAACACATCCCTACATGATTTGGCAGCCATAGATAGGGTTTATACAAAAAATTTCCAAGTTTAGCTTAGGTGAAAAATCATGAGTTTTCGCGCTTTCCACGCATTTAGTTCATTTCAACGATAAACAGACACATGATTTAGATCATTATTTTTCATCTAAACAAAAAAAATATCATATTAGAGTACTTATTCATATAAATCAGTAGCCATATGTCCATTCAAGAATAAAATTTTCCAACTTCCAAGTTCTAACACGAAAGCCTTGAACTCCTTTGTTTTTTGAAGCTTTCCGGTCATCACAGAAATATGAAAAAATATTATTTAATCTAATATTTTCCATCAAAACAAATCAAAAATCAGTTTAGAACACAACCATGCACAAATCGCACCCCCTCCCCATGATGTTTATGCATAAAAATTGTGATTTTAAGTTATAGAATTCACCTTTGAAGGATTCTTGCGGAAAGAATCGTGTTTTCGATAGAAAATAGATTTTCTCTTCCAAAAACATACCTAAACAGAATTAAATCTATAAAAATCAGTAATCAACCAGTTCAAAATAATTTTTCCATAATTTGTTTCATAGAAATCAGTTTAGAAATCGAAAGAGAAGAAAAACTTATGATTACGATCAAGAAATTGCGAAACGGAAAAGTGTTTTCTTGATTTTGGTAGAGAGAAATATTTTGAGAGAATTTTCTACCAAGATATAGAAAGAATAAGAGAATGGCTGCTAGAACCTTGGTCTGGTCAAAATTTAGATTATATATTAGGGTTTGGGTGAAATTTCCACTAATACTCTTAATGAACTAGGTTAGGAGGATTTTTGTGTAATGGACTTTTGGGTATTTGGGCTTTTATTTAAATTTTTGGCTGAATAAAAATTAAAATAAAAAGAATATTAACATTTCCCCTAAAAATATTTATTTTAAAATATTTTAAAAATACTTTAAAAATTATTTTATGCTTAAAAATTGTCTTATGCATGAAAATTCGTTTTATTTAAAATAAATTCTTTTATGCAAATGCACTTCATATAAATCATTTATTTCACAATAGTAACTCATTTTATGCATATTAAAATTAATCTAATATGCCACATACTCATCAGTCACTTAAATCACAAATTTTCACACAAGCACACACTTAATCTTAATAGTTCTAAATCAAGCAATTTTTCACGAAAATTCCTAGGGTAGGTGTGGGTTGTTACACCTATGTTGTGATCAATATGTGAATATGATTAAGTAGTATGGGAAATAGGTTTTATAATGAATTAATAATGAAGTAATGATCTTAGATTTACTATGAGATGGATGGTATGATTTGTTTAAAAGAGATAAGAATGACCCTTCAAGGTTACTTGTTAAGTTGATATATATGTGAATTGTTAAATGTACCCAGTTTGATGTCAAATTGATTTGATATTAAGATCTGAATATATTGTGTTTGACTTTAGAAAAGTCATAATATAGGTTATAATGTGATTTCATTTGGGCTTATAAAGGCAAATTATACAAGACTTTGAAAGTCAACATGTTATGTGCAAGTGATGAGTGCACTTCTAAGTGCAACTCCAAGTGCATGTGAATGTTATATGTACATGGGGTAGTTATGGGATAGGATAGCAAGATGTTAAACAAATACTAAGTATTGAATTAACTATTATGTTAGAGTTTGAGGACTAGTAGAAGTTCAAAAAGGGCTGTAAGTACTAGGAGTAAAGGAACCACAAGGTGAGTAAACATTATGTTCAAGTTATAAGTACAAGTTATCATGTTATGTGAACCTTTGAGAATCTTAAAACCTAAGTTCTTTTCTATTTTTAATTATGACTATATGATTTCTTTATTAAGCTTAGATTGCCAAAGGATAATTGGTCCAAAACCATTTTGATTATTCTATGATAAGAAAGAACCTTTGTGAATTACTACCTTACCTTACTTTCTTTCTAGAACCACATTGTTATTATCTTTTGTTCAATAAGTTCAAATGCTATTGCTATTATGTTACATGTAATTACATTCTTTAATGCTATTGTTATAAGTGATTGCCAGTGGCTTTAGCTATGGTACCCATGAACCTTTTATGTAGAAATTCTCATGCTGATGCGGGTAATCATCAGTACCTATGCATATGGTCTTAACCCGATAGATAGGGATAGTGTATCCACCTCAGCTAGAAAGAGTAGTTCTAGCATGATGCCTGATCAGTTTCACGACTCTTTACAAGTTACAAGTTAGGAGTTGGAATTTGGTATAATGCCACCTCTCCCTTTGAGTGAATGAGCTAATAGTCATCACTCTTTACAAGTTTACAAGTTACAAGTTGATTTCTGTGAACCTTGTTCATTTGTAAACTAGGATTTATGAATCTTGAACCCTTATAAAGGGATATATGTTATTTTACAAGTTTTATTATTTACTTATAGAGACCATCTATTTCACCCCTTTTCCTTATATGGTTTCAAGTGAGCATCATGAGGAGGCAAGGTAATCACTCAAGCAATCTACTTCGCTTGGGAAATTCCCTTATCAAAGTTTATTACTGTGATATGTTATGATGAGTCTCCAGATGCTCCAGTAGTTCTTATTTTAGGAGATTTATTTCGGAACTAAAAGTTTGATGATTTATTTTGGAGTCTTAAAAATGTTCATTTATTTTGGGATTATGTTTAAAGTATATTTAAATATTCTTTCGCAACTTAAGGTTTTACTTTATAAAAGGTTTTATCAAGATAATGCATGAGGTTCGGTATGATCCTAGGCAAGGTTATTATATGTATAAGTGGGTTCTATAAGTGTGGGTGACCTTATGTCTCCTCATGTTCTAGGACCGTCATATCTCTAAAGTGGGGATGTGACAGCGTTGAAGGCTAACATTAGTATTGCTACTATTGGGGGTGTGTTACAAAATGAGTTAGGAGGCTGGATTGTTGGGTTTGCCTTTAACATTGGCTCTTGCTCCATTATTAAAGCTGAACTATGGGGGATCCTCAAAGGTATGAAGCTTGCTTGGGACTTAGGCTATAGGAAGCTAATTATAAAAATAGATAGCTTGTGTGCTATTCAGATTATTCAAAACTCTAGCCACTCTCTCGCATATAAATTATGATATTAATTATATGTAAATGTTTTGGATTTCACTTTATAAAATAAAATTCGAGTCACATTGTAGGGCATCACATCAAGTTAAAATGTTCATTAAATTATTCCCTCAAATATAAAATTTTAAATTCTAACAAATAACAATACGTCTCATAAAAAATGTATTAAAGATTTACAAGCTACCACTATATTTATTTAGCAATTATGTATAATATTTCTATATAGAAATATATAATATAATAATAACTTAATATGTATCTTACCAATAAAAAACATAGGCAATATACATAAATAAAACACACATAATATGTCAGGAGTCAAACCTAGGAACACATGATCAGCATTAGGGAATGGGAAAGTATAAGGCTTCTAGAATCCATAGTAAGCCTAATTATACAAAAAATGACAAAATTTCAACATAACAGCTGTAACTATAGCAACACAAGGGCTATAGACCCAATTTTTAAGTAGAAATTGTACAAATGATCAAATTAAAGCCATATAGAGCTATCATCTCAATCACATAAACATCTCCAATATGAAGTTCCTGCTTGAATAAACAACTCACCAAAAATATACAATTGACTAAGAAATAAAGAAATACATATATTGGAGGAATAAAAGTGCAAAGTTCTTAGGAGGCATCACCTGAGCACCGGTCCGATCTGCTAAGTGAGATCAAAATGCTCATTTGGGAAAAGTCTCATGATGGACCCTCAGGTTTAGATTGGTCGACTTTGAAAATCGACTTAGAGCTACCACCTTAATTTTATTTTTTATTTGGGAAAAAAGTTAAGAAAAAAAAACCCAATTAAATGACCCAATTTTATCCCAATAGAAAAAAGTGAACTAGTCCTCAATTACCAACAAGGATTCAAGAACTAGGTTTTTAGTTTATTTAACAAAAGATTAATTTGGAAAATTTAATACAAAATGACTTAAAATAAATTTCATGAATAGTTTACATAATGCATGAATAGTTAAAGTATGCATGTAATAAATAAAATAAACATAAATTAAACTTTACATAAAAAATATAAAAAATAAGGGATATCTCCTCTAGCCCTTATAGGTTCTAGGGAAGTTACACATCCCCCAAACTAAATCCTAAATCAATATAGCAAAGAATAGAACAAAATTCTAGTCTATATGAAGAAGGTGAAAAAGGAGGTGATACAAACCCCAAGTATATTAAACTTGAGACCCAATTATCTTTACGCTTGGAAGCAACTCCTTGGAAAGCTAAATCAGGTTTTCCCTAAGTCCCGACCCAAATCCAACCTATGATAGAGCACTTTGGAATATGATCACCTTTAGATGGTAATCTTCGTGACACAATATTAAACTTGTGGAAGAGAACCTTGGAATAAATACGCATAAAATAATTAGCTTTGATTGTATGAACTTGAGTCAAGCAAGAATCAAAACCAAGAGATCACACTCTTAAGAAAACTGAATTTTTATTGATCATAACATCTTTTATTTTACATGAATAGTTGAGTTTATATAGAAGCTCAATCCTAAATTGGAATCAACTAAGGATTGGGGAATCTTCCTATACAAGGATTGAAGATTCCTAATTAGAAAACTATTCCTAATTAATAACTAAGTTATAACTGAATTCTAAAATAAGTTAGGAATCCTTTCTATATAAGAGAAGCTATTTCCTAACTAGAAACTGAAATCTAATTAATTAAACTATAAAATTCAGATGGGCTTTTGACATAACATAAAATAGGTCCAAAACTAATTAAAACATAAAAATAAAGTAGTTTAAATAACTCTTGGGTTGTATACATAACATAGGCAGCCCAAACACTAAATAAAACATGATAAATTGAATTTGAAAAGCCCAAAAATGGAGAGTCCAATTTGAATGAAGAATGGCAGCCTTGTAAACACTTGAATAGATTAGGCCCAAGCAAATTGGAATGTAATTTGGCCTCTTCATCTTGACATTGGGCTTGAATAGATTAATTAAGCCCTTGAAGCTTCCTTAAATTCAATTGGATCCATATGCAAAGCTTATGATCCAAATATTAAGAAACTTCATACAACCTTATTTTCTTCTTGAATGATTCATCAATCATGCATAATGGTTGTATTTTATGCCTTTATAAGCTAACTTAATAGAAATGACAATCTTGAAGAACCTTCTTGAAATCTTTAACTTGTATGTATTTGTGGGATTCTTTCAAGGCATATGGATTCTCATCATTCCCTCTCCTCAGGATGATTCATCCTTAAATCTTGGCTTGAGCACTTGGTAGGAAATGCATTACTTTTATCACCTCTTTTCTTCCATGAAAATACTTCTTTAAAATCCTGAAAAAGAGAAACAAAACTAAACCGAGAAAATTCAAGCTTGTTGTAGTTAGAAAATAAAACATCCTTGATACTTTCTTTTTCAACTATGCTCACTTGTTTTCTCTCTTCACTCTCAATCTTTTTATTTGAACTTTCTATTATTTCTTTTCTCTCATTTGAAAGTTCATTTTCTTCCTCACTTACTAATTCTTTCTTTTCACACCTACTCTTTTTCTTTTCACTCTCTTTCTTTATGCACTCTTTTTCTTTTATTTCACTATTTTCAACAAAGTTAGTTTTGTTCACAACAACTTCTTGAGGAGGATCATATGTTAGAATTCCTTCATGAATAACTTCTTCACCCTTTAATAAGGACTCTTCATTCATAAGCTTAGGTTTTAAGTCATTTTTCATGAGTAACTTCCACAACTTCATTTTGTACATTGCTTTCCTTCTTGAAACTCTCATTACCTTTATTCTCCCTTTTTGACACACTCAATTCTAGCACTACAAGATCAATATCACCATTTTGTCTTTGAAGTTCTTCCTCTCTTTTTCTTTGTATCTTCACTCGATCTTCATATAATTCTTCTTGAGAAAGAGGAGCAAGGGTAGTATGCTTACCATTTTTTAGTGGGACCTTATAGTGGTTAGTAGATTTGATGTGTATTGCTTGACTAATATGTATCCATGGCTTTCTAAACAAAACATGTGTCACATTCATTTGGTACAACATCACACCAATCTTCACTTTTATACCTTCCTAGAGAGAATGAAACTAAAGCTTGCTCTTTAATCTTGACATATTTATTCAATAAATACAATGAGTATGGCCTTGGGTGTTTTCTACTGGGCAAATTTAATTTCCCAACTAGCTTAAGGCTTGCAAAATTGACAACACTCAACCTATCAATGATCATACAACATATTCTATCTTGGATGCGACATCTTGTATGAAAAATATCATTACATTCTTCATCCTTCAATATCTGCATACCTACTTCTTGCCTAATAGCCATTAATTCTTTTCAAAATTCTTGATCAACTTCCATTGTAAAACTTGAAAAGAATGTTAGTAAAGTAAAATAATACCTCACTTCACTCCCTCACGTGTTTCACTCAAGTATTGTCAATCACTCGTGTTTCACTCAATTTGTTACGGCTTTTCTCTTTATGAGCTCACACTTAGCCTTTTTCCACTTAAATCTCTTGTCAAGATTAGTTGCAAAAATCAAATTAATACAATTTTACTAAATTACAATGTGAATAAAAATTCAAAGACTCAAGAAACGAGAAATCCTAATGACACTAGGAGAACAATAATCCTAATAGGACTAGGAAATAAGAATTAGAATTTGACTCAGAAAATAAAATTAGAAATCCTAATTGAAGTTGGAAAACAAAAGTTGAAATCCTAATAGAACTAGGAAAACAATATAGGAATGCTAATGGGATTAGGAAACCTAATGAGATATGAACAAGGATTAAATACAAAATGAAAACCAAAACGAATAAGGAAATTATTAAATTAGAAAGAAATCAAAATGAAAATATGATTAGAAAAGTCAAACCAAAATTTGGAAAGGAGTGGGAAACTAATCCTAGCTTGTTTTGGAAGGATACTTAGACTTAGTCAAACTCCTTATAAAATGCTGAAAAATTTGATTCTCCTTATATAATCTTGAAAATTAGCTTCTTTCTTTGTCCTCTTCACTCTAGGAACTAAATAACTTCTATAAATACACCAAAAAGTCAGATTTCAACACTTTTTACTTCTTCTTTTCCTTTTGGATGAATTTTCTTTCTTTCTTTTTTTTTTTTTGCTTTTCTTTTAAATTTTGATTTTCTCTTTTTTTTCCTTCTTTTTTTTTTTATATATAATTATAGCAACAAATTGAAAGGAAAATTAACAAACAAATTAAAGATCAAATACAAGAAGCCAAACCGAAGTGAAGTCTTCAAGCTTATGATTGATGAATCCTTCACTTCTTTCTTTTTGAATTCGAATTGGTTTCCAAGTAAGTATGGATTTGACCTTCCAATGAAACAAGGAATAGAAATACAAATAGAATGGAATGAATGAAGGAAAAAATGAATAAAGAAAAAAAAAAGGTAAAATGATTTGGATTTTTTTTTTTTAATTTTCAGACCTGAAACAATAACAAATAGAATTAACAAGACAAAAATGAAGGAATTTAACAAAAACAAAAAGAAACAAAAATAAGAAAATAAATGAAAATAGAAAACACAAATGAAACGGAAAGACATAACCTAATTTAAAGCCTAAGCTCTGATACCAAACTGATATGAATCCCAAGTATATTAAACTTGAGACCTAATTATCTTTACGCTTGGAAGCAACTCCTTGGAAAGCTAAATCAGGTTTTCCCCAAGTTTGCGATCCAAATCCAATTCGTAATAGAGCATTTTGGAATATGATCACCTTTAGATGGTGATCTCCATGACATAATACCGAACTCGTGGAAGAGAACCTTGGAATAAATATGCACAAAATAATTAGCTTTGATTGTATGAACTTGAGTCAAACAAGAATCAAAACCAAGAGATCATACTCTTAAGAAAACTGAATTTTTATTGATCATAACATCTCTTATTTTACATGAATGGTTGAGTTTATATAGAGGCTCAACCCTAAATTGGAATCAACTAAGGACTGGGAAATCTTCCTATATAAAGATTGAAGATTCCTAATTAGAAAACTATTCCTAATTAATAACTAAGTTACAACTGAATTCTAAAACAAGTTAGGAATCCATCCTATGCAAGAGAAGCTATTTCCTAACTAGAAATTGAAATCTAACTAATTAAACTATAAAATTCAGATGGGCCTTTGACCTAATATAAAATAGGCCCAAACCTAATTAAAACATGAAAATAAAGTAGTTTAAACAACTCTTGCGTTGTATATATAACATAGGCAGCCCAAACACTAAATAAAACATGATAAATTGAATTTGAAAAGCCCAAATATGGAGAGTCAAATTTGAATGAAGAATGGCAGCCTTGTAAACACTTGAATAGATTAGGCCTAAATAAATTGGAATGTAATTTGTCCTCTTCATCTTGACATTGGGCTTGAATAGATTGATTAAGCCCTTGAAGCTTCCTTGAATACAATTGGATCCATATACAAAGCCCATGATCCAAATATCTTTCATTGGTTTATAAGAAACTTCATACAACATTATTTTCTTCTTGCATGATTCATCAATCATGTACAATGGTTGTATTGTATACCTTTGTAAGCTAACTTGATAGAAATGATAATCTTGAAGAACCTTCTTGAAATCTTTAACTTGTATGTATTTGAGGGATTCTTTCAAGGCATATGGATTCTCATCAGGAGGAAAGGCTGTTGTTTAGCAAAAAGGGTTTGTTTAGTCTTAGCCTTTTATTATATTTTAGTTCATTGATTAAATGGAAGGTTAAGTTGATCGATTGATTTTAATTGATTAGTAAGTATAGTTAATTAGGTCAGATTCTAATTAACTATCTGAGCAAACCAAACACTAGGCAAGGAGCCTTAGAATAATCAAATAAATAAATAAAAGGAAATGAAAAGGGAAAGGAAACTTACCTTGGGTGGTGGGTAATGACTAGCCTCGGATGGTGGCTTGCCTCGAACAACAAGAAACTTTTGACTTGATGGTCAGCTCGAGAAGTTGTAATCCAACTTGCTTTGCAAAGCAAAAAGCAATAACAAAGCAAAAATAAAAAGAAAAATTTAAACTAAAAAGCTCATTCCTTAATGGACCAAGCTTTAAAAAATAACTATTTGCTTTGAGATCAGAGGGTTTGATCAAGCAAATCTCATTGTGGAAATGAGTTGGGGGTTAGTTTATATAGGCTGAAGGCTAGAAGTGAAAAAGATGAATTTTCAATGTGGGATTCGCAAACAGGAGGACAACTGCACATGGGACTTGCAATTCCATGAGTGCCACATGCAGTCACAATTGGGCAACTACACGTGACTGCAAGGGCTTTTGCGGTCATTGGCTCCGATTTCATCCATTTAGCTCATTTTCACCTGTTCTTATTCATTTCTCATTATTTTTTGTGATTCTAGTTGTGTTGTGATTGTTATTCAATTCCAAATGATATGAGAGTGGTTTACAGGTCAAAGGGATAGGTTTCAATTCTCAAAGCTCCATTTCCTAGTTTTCCTGTTTTGGCTGTTTTTAGCAATTTTGGCTTCTAGAGGTCTATTTACTAAGCCTAAGTTATTCTAAGGTTCAAATGGAAGCTAAAGGGTGTAAAATTAAGTGTTCACAATTCTAAATTTTATATTAAACATCAAATAAAAATAATTATATAATTGCATAAAATGAATTTCATTGTCGAGAAATGAAGGCCAGGAACAATTCAACTATAAATTACTTCATGAGCTCAATCCATAACCTAGGAAAAATATAAGAAGATAGGAATGAGTGTCTTAACTAAATGTATGATAAAATCCAATATACAAACATTGTTTACCCTTATGCACTAAGAAGGGGGGGTTGAATTAGTGGGAAATTAAAAAATAGATAGAAAGAGATAGGGAAGGAGAATGAACACAATCAATTTTATAGTGGTTCGGCTAAATCCACTCTCCAATCTCAATTAGGTATTCTACTACTAGATGATACTTACAAGGAGTTTCAAGCTCACTCCAAACTTACAATGTATTTTCAATGGCTCACACACAACCTTTATAAGTGTTTCCCTTAGGCTCACACTTAAACCTATATAAGTGTCTTCTAATGGCTCACTCTCAACCCAGCAATATGTGTTTTCAAGGCTAACACTCAACCCTTTGAGCTATTAATGCTATTACAATAACCAAATGATAACAATTAAGAGGTAAGACTTGGAGAATTAAAATTGCAAAAGTTTGGCTTAAATGAAAGTTGTTAAATGCTTAATGAGGGTCTTTGGAGGGGATATTTATAGTTTCTTCCCTCCAAATTCCCGTTACAAAGAGATACCGAGAAGGATCCTCACAACAGCCATAATATCTTGCATTAAATGCACTGTCAGAGCTGGGTCGCAGTCGCGACTCTATTTTCATGAGCGTGACTATTATTTTGCGGTCACGATCTTCATAATCCACAATAGCTAGATCACACATGGCATCTTCTCATTGATTTTTCAACTATCTGTTGCAAGCTCTGAATGCTGTAGGAATTTTGTGGTCGGACTTATAATTCGCGGTCGCGAATAAAGTATTGCCCCCTTGGTCACAGTCACAACTGAGGTTGTGATTCTCTCTAAGTCTCGAGGATGAAAAATGAACAATTTGCCTTCTGATTGTCTTGGTCATGAAATCTTGGTCATGGTCGTGACTTTTCTATCTTGGGCCCGACTTAGAAGTCATCTTTTATACTTTGGGAGATTTTGATTTCCTTTCAATTTCAATCAATAAATATGATATATTCTGCAAAACAAACACTTGAACAAACATTAGATAACCTTCAATTTGATTGACAAGATCAAAATAGAGATTGACTAAGTTTTGAAATAACTTAGGTCAACAATTTCCCCCTTTTTGGATTTGACAATCAAATTGAACTTAAATATAAAATAGAAGTTAAATGTAAAATAACATGCATTTCATCAAGAGTTCTCCTCCTTAATTTATGCAACAAATGAAAGAAAATTATAAAATGGAGAACATATTCTCATAAATATCTCAAGGTTGTAATCAAGTGATGTTTATTTGAGTTTATTTAAGTTTTATGTTTCTCCCCTATTGGCAATATCAAAAAGAAATATAGAAAAATATATTGCAAAGGGAACAAAACAAAGAATAAACAAGATCAAAATAGAGAAAATAGATAATGGTATTAATTTGAAATTGATTGATGCCACATTACAATGCATGAAAACATAAAGAAGAAAATTTGAAACAAAGCAAAAGAAACAAAAGAAATAAGAAATTTTAAAAAGAAAATCTAAGAATCTCCTCCATCTCCTCCATCTTTGGGTTCCTCTTCTTCTTGATGAGGGGCCTCTTCTTGTGTCCTCTTCTTCTTCTTCACTAAATTGCCAATCTTGGAGGTTGCATTGAGGAAGACCTATGTGACCTTGCATATAAAATATGTTTTGGTGAATGTGGCCAAAAAGAGAGAGTCTCCTCAAGAATTTTTGAAGATGGTGATTAGTCTTATCTTAAGGTTGAGATGGAGGGGCAATAGGTGCTACTTGGGGTGCTTCCTCTTGTGGTTAACTAGGTTCACCTACCACCACCCTTGATCTTTTCCTAGTCCTCCCTTGGATTCCAACATCTCCAAAAAGATAATCATATTTCCCTTCCTTTTCTCTTAATGCCTTGGCATTGATCATGTATTGAAAGTCAATGAGGGATTTTTTGATCGATTTTTGGAGAATGGGTATGTTGGGTGGAGTAAGAGCCCCAACATATTTGGCTATGGTAGAAATGTGGGAAGAGAGGAGAATGGTGCCTTTTTTGTGGAAGAAAGGTGAAGGAATTGGTCTATAAGAAACCTAGCGGATTGGATTGGTTTTCCCTTGACAAGACCATATAGGAAGAAGAGATCTCTTTGGGAAACCTTTTCATTTCCATCTAGCATTGATGGTGAGGGTGACAATCCTATGGAGAAGCCAAAGAGAAAGTGCCTTGATGTGTTTTGCTAGGGAGGACTTTGGATCGAATTTTGGCTCAATGGAAATTTCAGTCCAAAAAGAGTTAAGGTGAAGGGAGAAATCATTGATGGTGTAGGCACCCTCAATTTGGAAACCAAAGATGTTAGCAAGATCACTAAGGGAAAGCTCATAGAAGTGACCAAAAAATAAAAAATCTATGGCATAATGGCCACAGGTAGGATGAAGTTTTTTGTGGACAACTAAAGTGGCAAGGAATTCTCTAGTTAGCTCATCATACCCATCTTCATCTACAAAAACAAATTGCCCCCATTTTAAATTTTTGAGGTAGCCAATGATGCTATCCTCAATTTCTAAAGTTTTGAGACACACTAATGAAGGAATTTTGGAGGGTAAAATAGTTTTCTCTTGAATCTTAAGAAAATTTTGTTTTTCCTCTTATGTAACACCCCTCATGAGTTCAAGAGGAGAGGGTTGAGAGGAGGTTTGGACTTCTTTTCCTTTTCTAGAGGGTCTCCTTGAAGCCATTGATGGAGAAATAGATGGAAAATGAGAGGAAAATTGAAAGTAAAATGAGAGGAGAGTTGGAGAGAGTAAGGTTTTAGCTTAGAAAAGAGTTTTGAGATGTTTGAAAATAGTTAAACTTGAAATAGGAGGGTATTTATAGGCAAAAATGGGCTGAAAAGCGGTAAAAAAGGCTAGTTTTTGCATTAAATTGATTTTTGCCCATTGAAAAACTGCTAGTTTTAAATCCTGTTAAAATTCTGTTTCGCGACCGTGACTACCTAGTCGCAACCGTGAATTTTGAAAAAATCAAAAGTTGCGTCCGTGATTTTCTTATCGCGAGCAGGATTTTGGAATGCAAAGATAATGGCTAAAAATTTTAAATTTCACGACCGCTAATTTCATGTCTCGATCGCAAATTTTAAAAAAATAGAAATACTTAAAATTTTTGAAGGAATTTGAGTGTAGTGCAATTGGCATTATAGTTCAAGATTAAAATGAATATAATTATATATTCAACAAACTATGATAAAATAAATTATTGAAAATTAATTTCAAGCAATTTGGATCAAATATACCAAAATTCAACTAGAAATATACCAAAATATAGTGAGTCAAGTAATTGAGGTTAAGTATACTAAAAATCAACCATAAAGCAACCAACAAGCAACCAAAATGCAGAAGGAAAAAGAATTTAAATTTAAATGACTTAAGGATCACCTCGATTCATGAATTAAAAAAAATGACAGATAAATGTCATAACATGCATAAAATTTCAATGCAAATGAGAAACTTTATGTAATTTTGAAAATCTAAGGCAATGAGCTCCCATCAAGCATGCCAATTTCCCTTTTTATGAAATTTAAACTTTCTTCATTTAGGGGTTTTGTGAAAATATCAGCAAGTTGGTTAGTTGTATCAATAAATTCTAATACAACATCACCATTTTGCACATGATCTCTCAAAAAATGATGCCTAATGTCTATATGCTTACTCCTAGAATGTTGGATGGGGTTTTTAGAAAGATTTATGGCACTTGTGTTATCACATTTGATAGAAATGTGATCAATCAGTTGACCATAGTCCTTAAGTTGTTATTTCATCCAAAGAACTTGAGTGCAACAACAACTAGCCACCACATATTCCACTTCGGTGGTGGACAAGGCTACCAAAACTTGTTTCTTGCTAAACCATGAAACTAAACATTCACTAAGAAAATAACAAGTTTCGAAAGTGCTTTTTCTATCACTCAAGCTACTGGCATAATCTGCATCTACAATACTTCAAAATGCAATGTGCCATGTAAATACTTCAAAATTCTTTTATCCACATGCAAATGAGATTCTTTAGGGCAAGATTGAAAACATACACACAAACAAACACTATACATTATATTGGGTCTAGATGCCGTAAGGTAGAGAAGAGAACCAATCATACCTCGATATTTCTTCTCATCTATTGGCTTACCCTTTTCATCCTTGTCAAGCTTAGTTGATGTGCTTATTGGAGTCTTGCTACTTTTGCAACTATCTATGCCAAACTTCTTGAAAAGCTCTCTTGTATATTTGGATTGGTTGATGAAGATGCCATCTTTGCATTGCTTGATTTGTAGTCCTAGGAAGAACTTGAGCTCACCCATCATGCTCATCTCAAATTCCCTAGTCATACACTTGGCAAATTCTTCACAAAGATGTTCATTAGTAGCACCAAATACAATATCATCAACATAAATTTGAACAATTAAAGTGTCATTTTTGTGCCGTTTTACAAAAAGTGTTGTGTCAACTTTGCCCTTAATAAAATCATTTTTCAAAAGAAATGTACTTAGCCTTTCATACCAAGCTCTAAAAGCTTGTTTCAAACCATACAAGGCCTTGGTTAATTTAAAGACATGATTGGGAAGTTCATGATGTTCAAAACTGGAGGGTTGCTCAACATAAACTTCCTCCTCAATAAATCCATTTAAAAAAGCACTTTTAACATCCATTTGAAAAAGTTTAAAATCCATATGACATGCATAAGCAAGTAAAATTCTAATAGCCTTTAATCTTGCTACCGAAGCTTAAGTTTCATCATAATCAATGCCTTCCTCTTGGTTGTACCCTTTGGCAACCAATCTAGCCTTATTCCTAGTGATGAAACCATGCTCATCTATCTTATTTCTATAAACCCATTTACATCCAATAATAGGATGATCTTTGGGTCTAGGAACAAGTTCCCAAACTTTGTTTCTCTCAAATTGGTTAAGTTCCTCTTGCATAGCAATCACCCAACTCTCATCATTAAGAGCCTCATCAATGGTCCTTAGTTCAATTTGAGAAACAAAAGCAAAATTATTATCTAAGGCTTTATAATGAGATCTAGTATTTACACCCTTAGATGGATCACCTATGATTTGCTCATTGGGATGATTCTTGGGGTATCTCCACTCCTTAGGAAGTTCTTGAACATCTTCCTCTTGTAGATTTGATTAATTCTCATAATCTTGTTGGTTTTCCACTTGGTCCTTAACTTCCTTTGGAGTCTCATCTTGATCCAATCTAAGCTTTTCAAATTCACCTACAAGATCATCAAGAACACTACCTTTCCCAAGATCAAGTTTACTAGATTTATCAAATACAACATTCATAGACTCATTAATTACCATAGTCTTTTTGTTAAAGACTCATAAGCTTTCCTAATGGTGGAATGTCCTAAGAAAATGCCTTCATCGATTTTAGAAGCAAATTTCCCAAGGTTATCCTTGGTATTTAATATGTAACACTTGCAACCAAAAACTCTTAGATATGAAATCTTGGGCTTTCTTCCATTCCATAACTCATAAGATGTTTTATTCAAAATGGGTCTTTTAAAAACCCTATTTCAAATGTAACATGAAGTGTTAACGGCTTCCACCCAAAAGTAAGTTAGTAAACCATATTCATTAAGCATGGTTTTAACCATTTCAATCAAGGTTCTATTTTTCCTTTCTACAACACCATTTTGTTGAGGTGTCCTAAGAGAGAAAAAATTATGTGAAATTCCATGTTCAATGCAAAAATTTTCAAATAATTCATTTTCAAATTCTTTTCCATGATCACTTCTAATTGTGGAAATGAAATAGCCTTTCTCATTTTGAACTCTTTTTGCAAAACTTTTGAATGCATCAAAAGCATCACTCTTATGAGTTAAGAAACTAACCCAAGTAAATCTAGAGTAGTCATCAACAAGCATATAGGCATACATTTTTCCACCTAAACTAGCAACTCTACAAGGTCCAAACAAATCTATATGAATAAGTTGAAGAGGTCTAGAAGTACTTACAATATTTTTTGATTTGTAGGATGACTTGTGTTGCTTTCCCATTTGACAAGGTCCACATGTCTTATCCTTTGAGAATTTGATCTTTGGAAGTCCTTCAACAAGCTCATCCTTGCAAAGGCTATAAAGAAGCTCCATGCTTACATGTCCAAGCCTTCTATGCCAAAGCTAAGATTCATTGCTAATAGACATGAAACACTTGACATCTTAGTTAGCCAAATCATCTAAGTCAATCATGTAGGTATTGCCCTCCCTTTCACCCTTAAACACTGCATTGTCATTAACTAAAGTGGTGATAATGCATGCTTTAGAGTCAAAGGTGACTTTATTATGCTTATCATATAATTGACTATAAATTTTAAACCATCAACTAAAAGAACATTTTCAATGAGAGAAAGATTGTTCTTACTAATGGTGCCAATGCCAACTATCTTACCTTTGGCATTGTTACCAAATGTGATGTTTCCACCTATCTTTTCTTTCAAATTTATGAAGAGGCTTGCATTTTTGGTCATGTGTCTTGAACATCCACTATCTACATGCCATTTGTTCTCCTTGGTAGTGGATTTGAGACACACCTACAAGAAAAGATTAATCATCTTTTTTTAGGTACCCAAATATACTTAGTTCCTTGGGGGTTAGCCTTGAAAGGATCCTCGAGCTTGAGTTGAGCCTTCCTCATATAACAAAATAGATTTATATGACCATCTTTCATACAATAATGGCATTTGAGTTTTGACTTAAAGGTTTTCTTAGCCATTTTATCAACAAATTTTGGTCTTTTCACAAAATTATGACATGAATGCATACAAGGATAAGTGTTATGTTGTGATTGTGGATGTCTTTGAGCATCCCTCTTTTGATACATGAATGCATGGTTAACTCTTTGAGGCTCAGCTCTTGAGTCTAATGTAACCTTTTGAGTCCTTTTGGGACTTGGAGGTTTAGTGTGTGTTTTTACTTCCTTGTGAATTACCTCAATGCTAGAGGTTTGAGGGGTTGTATCCTTTATGGGCATAGTGGGTGAGGATGTGGATGGAGATGAGCTATCAAAGCCAAGACCATGTCTCACAAGGGATGGCCTTTGTGATACAATAAGAGTATCTAAGGCTTCTTTTCCTTTGTGAAATTTTGAGATTGAGTTTCTTTATTCTTCAACCTCAATTTTCAAAGCATTGTTTTCTTTATATAAAGAATTCAAAGAGGACTTTTTGAAGTAATTTCCTCCAATGAGCTTTTTAAGCTAACATTGGAGGTTTTCAAGCCTAAAACAAGTTTTTTATTTCTTTAAAATTCTCCTCCAACTTAGAATGCTTTTCCTTAAAAAATTTCATTTTTGATTTATACTTTTTGCATTTCAAATTCATAGCTTTAATTTGCTCATCCTTATCATGCATATCATCATCTATATCATCACAAGATTGAGAGTTAGAGCTTACCTCATTTGATGAGTCCTCTAAGGCCATGAAACATAAGTTTGCAACATCCTCTTCCTCTTCATCACTTGAGGAGTCATCATCCCATATTGCTTTGAAGCCCTTCTTCTTCTTCTCCTTGTCCCATTTCTTTTTCTTCTTGATGTTAGGACATTCTGTTTTTATATGACCTTGACTTGCCACATTCATAGTAAGTAATGTCATTCTTTTTTTCTTTGCTTGAGTTTGAGTTGTAATTTGATGATGATCTCTTAAAAGGCCTCATTTCTTTCTTTCTTCTTTTGATGATGTCTTTGACCCTTTTTAAGAGCATAGCAAGTTCTTCATCATCATCATCATCACTTTCCTCCGATTCACTTGAGCTCTCACTTTCCTTTTTGCTTTTGAGGGAGGATTTGAGAGCTAAGGATTTCTTTCTCTCATTCTCTTGATTCTCTTCCTTCTTTATCAATAGAGACATTTCTTTGGTAAGGAGTTTTCCAATGAGGACATCGGTAGGAACCTTTTCAAGATCCTTATTAGCTTCTTTTATGCCAGCGATTCTAGCTTTATAATCTTTCTTTGGGAGAGTTTTGAGAATATTATAGTTTATATCATTCAAGGTGTATACTTTGCCCAATTTCTCTATGTTAGTGATAAGGGCTAGAAGCCTATTTGTCATATCGGTGACACTTTCATTGGGTTTCATCTTGAAGAGCTCATATTCAATTATGTACAACTGAATCTTTTTCTCCTTGACTTGCTTTGTTCCTTCATGGTAGTTTTCTAAAGATTTCCAAATGCTAAATGCACTTGAACAATGTTGAACTCTACCACATTCTTCTTTTAAGAGTGAACTAAGAAGAATTGCCATGGCTCTCTTATTTTTCCTATTAGCTTTTCTTTGTGCATCCACCCATTCTTCTCTAGGAACCAATTCTTCAACATCATCAACTTTTCTTGATAGAGGTTTCCATTCTTTGATTATGCAATCCCATACATCAATGACATCATTATCAAGATATACCTCCATTCTATATTTCCAATGTGCATACTCAGTACCATCGAAGTGTGGCTTGAGGTGATGCATCCCTTCATTGGCCATTTTGATCTTTTCTCACATAATTAAGCTTGAAGAATGAGACCAAAGCTCTGATACTACTTGTTTGCCCTTATGCACCAAGAAGGGGGGTTAAATTGGTGGGAAATTAAAAAATAAATAGAAAAAGATAATGAAGGAGAATGAACACAATAAATTTTATAGTGGTTCGGGTATTAACAAACCCTACATCCACTCCCAAATCTCAATTGGGTATTCTACTACTAGATGATACTTACAAGAAGTTTCAAGTTCACTCCAAACTTAAAATGTGTTTTTAATGGCTATAATGTGTTTTCAATGGCTCATACACAACCCTTACAAGTGTTTCCCTTAGGCTCACACTTAAATCTATACAAGTGTCTTCTAATGGCTCACTCTTAACCCAACAATATGTGTTTTCAAGGCTAACACTCAACCTTTTGAGCTATCAATGCTCTTACAACAACCAAATGATAACAATTAAGAGGTAAGGCTTTGAGAATTAAAATTGTAAGAGTTTAGCTTAAATGAAAGTTGTTAGATGCTTAATGAGGGTCTTTAGAGGGGGTATTTATAGCTTCTTCCCTCTAAATTCCCATTGCAAAGAGATACCAAGAAGGATCCTCACAACAGCCATAATATCTTGTATTAAATGCATTGTCAGAGTTGGGTCTCGATCGCTAAGCCTTTTTTGCGGTTGTGACTCTATTTTCACGGGCACGACTATTATTTCATGGTTGTGATCTTCATAATCCATAATGGCTAGATCACATATGGCATCTTCTCATTGGTTTTTTAACTATCCATTTCAAGCTCTGATGCAATATGAATTTTACAGTCGCGACTTATAATTCGTGGTTGCGAATCAAGTATCACTCCCTTGGTCGCGGTTGTGACTGAGATCGCGATTCTCTCTGAGTCTCGAGGCTGAAAAATGAACAATTTGCCTTCTGATTGTCTTGGTCATGAAATTTTGGTCGCTGTCGCAGTCGCGACTTTTCTGTCTTGGGTGTGACTCAGAAGTCATCTTTTATACTTTGGGAGATTTTGATTTCCTTTCAATTTCAATCAATAAATATGACATATTTTGCAAAACAAACACTTGAACAAACATTAGATAACCTTCAATTTGATTAACAAGATCAAAATAGAGATTGACTAAGTTTTAAAATAACTTCGGTCAACAAACATGGTGTCCAAACAATATACTATATATAAGAGTGCTTAGGTATCATACCAAGTTTACAGTTAATCATAATCAACTAAGAATAAGAATTAGTTGATAGGATCCACATTAAACCTCAATTTGAGGAGCTGATCCCCTATCTGGCTCTCTAAATCTAATAACTCTCTTAAGTTCTAATACATAAGGCTGTAACCATCATTAGCCTATACCACATAGCGTAAACCTAATTGGTAGTAGTGCTAAGCAATAAGCAAGCTAGTGGCTATCATACAGTAGTCATGGCTCATTACATATAATCATCATCATGATCACAATCCTAAGTGCTCCCATGTCATCCTAATCCTATCCAACAACCACAAGTAATATGCAATGTAGATATAATGAAACAATCACAAACATATGCTATATGCATTCTAGTATATATGTGTGTGTGTATATACACACACATTGTAATACCCAAAGTTTCCTTAGCCCATTAGAGTTAACAATGGTGCCATAGTAGATTTATTTTTAATAAACAATGTGGTAATGAATGAAGAATGGAATCAATTTTGATAAGCATTTTTATCATAAAACAAAAATCAAACAAAGTTTGACTTAATGTGACTACGTTAATTATTTATTTGAAATATCAATCTAAAGTGCTAGTAAATGGGTATGAATATAATACCTAAAATTTTTTAAGTCATTGGAGATAATAAGAATGATATGAGAAGTTGATTTTAACTGAAGCTATAATAGTACAATGGAAGTCAAACATTGACCTAGTGAGCCTACATAATTTACATACTTGAACAATGATACTGAAGGGCTAGTAAAAGTGAATAAAATTTATCTCACAATGTTTAGAGTGTGTAGTGAAATTAGAAAGTAAGAATATGTACACCAAAGTGAAAGTAAAGAAATGAAAATTTTAATAAGTTACTAAGAAAGAAATGTGCATATATGGATTTGTTAATGGGCTTTTGGACTCCAAGGTCCAAGCCTATTAGAATGGCCAGCCCACAAGGCCCATGAATAGGTGAACATACATTTAACTAGAGTTAAGAATGGTTAACCAAGGTTAAGTTTGATGTTGGAAGATCTATCAATTAAATTTGACTTGGAAGCCTCCATTTTTTACTACGTCAAATCCTTCTTCAACTTGAATATTCACTTTTCCTACAATAAAGTCCACATTCATTTTTATTATTTCCACACCTTGTGAGGAATATTATCAACCTAGATAAGATCATAGCCATCCAATTTAATTAAATTATAGCTATACATTGTGATTAAGTTATAGCCATTGGATTTGATATGATCAAATCCTCACCATTCAACATATC
This sequence comes from Reutealis trisperma, assembly GCA_947687605.1. Lineage (NCBI taxonomy): Eukaryota > Viridiplantae > Streptophyta > Magnoliopsida > Malpighiales > Euphorbiaceae > Reutealis > Reutealis trisperma. Next base: position 120,535 of record CANTUT010000089.1, read on the forward strand.
ATATATAAATGTAAATTTATGTTATGAACATCATTTACCAATCTCTACACCAAAACTTCACACCAATAAAAGAAAATCCTTTCCATATTGACATCAACATAGAAGCTCACAATTAAGGTTTTTCTAAGGTAAGAAATTAAGCTCATCTTCTCCTTTCTTTGTTCTAAGCATGATTTTGATGCTTTAGTTGCAAAACTTCTATATTTCTCTATTGATATAATTCGACCACTTTGACAAAGTAAATAAGGGAAGTGTTCAAAATTTATTTGATGATATCTAAGTTCTTTTAGGATAGAGAAAAGTGGTTTGGAAGTGTTAAATTGAATTATGGAGACTTATTTCTAAACTTGAGAACTTTGAAGAATAAACTTAGCTAAAAGAGAAACTTTGTGTTCTAATGCTTATCTTTAATGTTTGATTGATCATATAGGATCATTATCATGCCAATTTCATATATCTAAGATCAATTTGAAGATTTGAAAATGAATTATAGGTTTTCCCCAAATTTACCCAAAGTTGGAAGAATTGGGGTTTCATGAAATAAAGTGATTCAGCCTTAATTAATTAATGAGAATTGATTGTTTAAGTATTAATTTGATAAATCTATGACTAATTTGATGTTTGATGGGAAATTAATGGTTTTCCCCAAATTCTAGGGTTTGTGGACTAATTTAGGGATTTGAGAATTTAACTTGAATTTATAGAATTGAAGGGGTAATTAAGCTTAAAGATAGTGTAACATAATTTGTATGAAGTTAATTTCAAAATTCAATGATAGAAATAATTATCTCAAAATTTAATGAGTTAGGTTCATTTAAAGCATTGGAAAATGAAAGTGGAATTAGTTTCATTAAATATTAGAAATTGTTTAAATTGATTCTAATTGAGTAATATGAAATTGAAATGTGAAATTGGGAGGAAAGGAATTATTTTTCCTCAAGTAAATATATTTGGCTATTTGGAAAACAACTAAGGAAAGTTTTAAAATTAGTAACAAGTACATATATATATATAATGTGTCTTGACTTCAAAAATAATAAGTTAGTACTATAATAAACAAGATAGAAGTGTTAACAAGTTCAGCTAAATTTAAACTAATGACATAACAAAGAAGTGATTGATGTATAATTGAAATGAAAATGTATAGAATCAAAGGATAAGGACATTGTCCAGGAGTGCAAGGAGCACAACTAACATCAAGATTAAACGAAAATAGGAGTAAAGGAGTCCAATATGAGTACTTAATAATATAATATGATATGTGCCATATTCTATGAACCATTATTGATCAAACCATTCTTATTGGAATATCCCAATTTCTTGTTGAACATAAATTGCCTATTGAATGTTGGGTTCAGATATGATATTCTTTATGGCATTTGGCCATTATAAGCCCTTTCACATTAATTTCATAATGTGACCTTTGATGAGAATTATTCTTATATTGGCATATCCTTCATTGAATTTCCTATTATAAATTTTATATGAACCTTTTTATTGATGCCTATTAATAAGTAGAAACACCCTTCTGATGTGGGGTAATACATCAGACTATATACACTTGGTATAAGCCTGCAGGTAGAGTGAGAGTACCCAACCTCTATTAAGGGGGATGCCTAACCATAAGACCTGATCAGTCTTGCATAATGTGATGCATGTGAGTGAGCTAGGCTTAAGCTGCCACTTTTGAATTTATATGTGTGGGAAGCATAGTGCTTCTAACAAAACACTATTTATGCTACATATATTATTTCCATCTTAAATGAGAAATTGAATCATAAAATTTTAATTAACATCGCTCCATTGTCACAATAAGCCACCCTGATAATGATCCATAAACTCACTATATATTGTATTATTATATACTCATAGAGCCTTGTCTCATTCCTTAGTTGTTTAAATTTTTCAAGTCAGGTTGATGAGTCAGCAAGGTAAATTCCAAGCCCTATTCTTTTGCTTGGAAGTTGATCTTCTAATTTTGAGTGTATGAATTTTAGTTATATAATTATGAAGAACATTGTTTTAAAGCTTCATAGTTACCGAAGGTTTAGCATGAATGTGTTATAGGATTGATATATATTAAGAATTGTACTATGATTATATTTATGTTAGTGTAATTAGTAATGAACGTATGTAAAATGAGATGAATATGAAATTGATATTAATAAGCATTTGGGTGTATATAAAATGACAAAACAGTGGTTAGTAATAAGGCAATTGGGTTTCGATATGGGGATAAGATTCAACATAGTAAATGGTAAGGAATAACAAGTGAAATAAGGTTTTATGGGTTTAGGTAACTTTACATCTTCCTATTCTCTAGGACTGTCATGGTTTAACAAGTATCTAGTTTATGATTTTATCATGACTAATTATGTTCTAATGAATCAAATAGAGTTTATATGATAATTGATGAGGGATATAAAGAAGTTAGAGAATACAAATTTGAAGTCGAAGCGAAAGGAAAGAAAGGACGTTAAGAGGAAAATTTCTAAGTATGTTAATGGGCTTGTTAATGGGCCTAGGAACATTAAAGGCCCAAGCCCAATAGGTGATGGCTGGCCTATGGGCCGAAGAATGAATAAACAACATAACTTATGAGTTAGAATAGTTGGCCTAAGATAAGTAGAAATTGATGTTGACCAAGTTAGCTACAAAAATTGACCAAGTTAGCTACAAAAATTGACTAAATCAAAATCTTAAACAAGTTAAACTCTCATCCTCTCTTCATATGAGTGTAGGTGTATGTTTAGCATTCCTATATCAACATGATGAACATTATAATTATAGATGAAATCCTAGCCATCCAACTTGATCTAATCATAGCCATCCATTGTGATTAAATCCTGACCATTGGATTTAGCTTGATCAAATCCTCACCATCCAACCTATCATATATATATGCAAACTTATGTTATGAACATCGTTTTGCCTATCTCTAAAAAAAAAGAAAAATTCACATTAATAAAAGGAAACTTTCTCTATACCATCATTAATAAGAATCTTAACAAATCAAAGCTAACCAAGGAGAGAAATCATATTCATCTTTTCCTTTCTACGTTTTAAGTATAATTTTAGTATTTAAGTTGCATAAATTCCTCTTACACCATATATATATGTTTTGACCATATGAGAGGGTATATACATGAGATGTAGTTTTGGATTTCTTAAATGAAATATGGAGATTTGGCTAGAGAATTAAAGGATTAATGTGAAGATAGGTAAAGAAAGCATGAAAGTCACCTAAATATTACTAAGTGTTGAATTAAGCCAATATAAGAAATGATCAAAGAAGTTTTCAAAATTCTAATTGAAAGATTTAAGGTTATTTTAGATGAAGAAAAATGATTTGAAATTGTTAAAATGAATTTTGGAAAATTGGTTCAAGACTTGAAAATCTTAGTGGCACAAACTTAATTAAAAGTGGAACTTAGTGTTCTAATACTAGATTTTGATAATTGAATGATCATATATGTTTATGTTATGTTAATTTCACATTTCTATAACTAATTTGAAGATTTAATGAGAAATTATATGTTTTCCCCAAATTTGACCTAAGTGGGACAAGTTAGGGTTCTTATGAATAAGAATGAATTAATTCAAAATGATTGGTGGAAATTGATTGCTTAGGTGTTAATTTGATGAATTTATGATTAATTTAAGGATTAGAAGGGAAATTGAAAGTTTTCCCTAAATTCTAGGGTTAATGGATTAATTTGGGGATTATGAGATTTAAATTGAATTTATAAAATTGGATAAGGAATTAAGCTTCGAAATGATTAGAAATGGGAATATGCATAAATGTAGCATTATTAGTATACCTTTATTGTGAGTTGAAATAGTGAAACAAGTATTATATAGATAAATTATAACTAGTAACATTATTAATTACTAATTGATATGTAGTTAAAATAATATGATGTAGAATCTCAAGGCAAAGGTGAGGAAATGGCTCAAGACTGTGAAAGGTACTAAGTTAATCAAGAGTGAACAATCAATAAGAGCAAAGGAGTTTAAGGTAAGTACTTAATAATATGGTGTAATTATGCTATCTTGCTTATAACCATTGCTTGAATTGCTATTCTTTGACATGTACCTTAAAGTGACATTGAATATGTGGTTGTCTAATGATTATTGAACCTTTGGTACTTCATATTCTTCATATATGATATTTAACCATTGTGAGCCTCCTATGTTGGTCCTATGTTGTGCTCAATAATGAGAATGATGGATATTCCAAACTATTTTCCATTGAATTCCTAACACAGACCTTGTATGTGTCTTTTGTTGCTACCTATGATTAAAGAGAAATCCTCTTTGGTGTGAGGAAAGACATCAGACTTTATGCACTTGGTATAGCTTGTGGGTAGGGCGAGAGTACCTAACCTCTACAAGGGGGAACGCCTAACTGCAAGGCCCCATTAGTCTTGCGTAGTGTGATGCATATGAGTGAGCAAGACTTAGGCTACCACTCTTTAATATTCATGTGTGGGAAGCTTTCCGCTTCCAACACACTATTATTTATGCTAAAATGTATTCAAAAACTAAAATGTCCAATTTTGATTAATATCATTCCATTGCCATCTTGAACTTATCTAAGTGATATCATATATAGCCTTCATATTATGTTATATTATTATGTACTCACTGAGCTTGTCTCATTCCATAGTTGTTTAAAATTTTTTAGGTCAGGGTGACTCATTAAAAAGGTAAATTCTGAGCTACGCTCCTCCATTTGGGGCTTGCTCTACTAAATTGCTATGTTTTAAGTTTTGCTTGTGTTACTTTGAAGATAATCAGTCTAGAGCTCCATGGTATTTGATGGCCTAGTATTAAAATGTATCATGCTGGAGAGTATTGTAAATGAATGGTAGTAATTGTTATATATACATATTTATAATAGTAAGTAAGAATGTATGAATAGTATTTATTAATACTTTAGAATGATGTTCCAACCAATGGTTATGAAATGTCATTAAAGTGCATTGGCTAAATGAAGGGACGAAGTAATAATTAATATGGCAAAGAGTAATTAGGTTTTAATCTTGGGATAAGGTATAATATGGAATATGTAAAATGTTAAGATTGATGGGGTTCTATAGGTTTAGGTGACCTTATGTCTCCTTAAACTCTAGGGCCATCACAGCCTAGAAAGTGGGTCATGACAGAGTTGATATTAGAGTTAAAGGTTTAGGTCTTACTTAGACTTAATCACTGTATGAACATTAAGTTAAATTATATAGCATAGGATTTCTTATCATTGTCAAATTATATAGTTAAAGCAGATCTATATTAACATTATATGTTAAGTTATTTCCTCATCTTTGTGACTTATGTGTGCATCATTGTATTGTGGTATTATATTACTTCATTGTGGAATGTAGATTCCACAAATCTCTAATCTAGTTAGAGAAAGGGAAGTATCAAATGCCACTTCAGCAACTCCACCTGAACTCAAAGAGATGGATCTAGAAGAGGATCTTGACTTAGTTTGGGTAGTGAGGATGAAAGCATAATATGAAGAGGCAATAAGGGAGCTTTATGTTTTAAGAGAAGAATTATGAAGCTTGAAAAGATTGATTTAAGATATGAAATGGGAATTGGATCAAGTTAGTTGTATGCACCAAAAGCTAGGAGTAGAACTAATTCCACCTTTCCGAGAGGAGTAGAACCAATTCCACCTCTCCAAGACATGATGCCAGGATTTCTTGAACATTTATGTATAGCCTGTGGTAGATTGGATCATTCAGAGGAAAGATATCCTATTAAGAGGCGTATGTTATCCCCTTCATTAATATCCATGAGCTACAGACATATGGGCCCTGGGGAAAGTGAAGCTGAGAATAATGAGAGGGATTAGAGAAGTCAAAGATAAGAACAAATGGATTTTGGTTGCAATTTAGCAAGGGTTCAATTTGGAAAGTTTGCAGAAATCACACTTATCACTTATAAAGAGTGAAGGCTATTGCTCTATCACTTGAACACTTTAAGGAGAGGTGGCCTTATACCAAATTCCAACTCTTATAACTTATAAGGCATGAAGCTGATCAGGCTCCACGGCTAGAACCGGCCCTTTCTAGCTGAGGTGGATACACTACCCCTATCCAATGGGTTAAGACCATGTGCATAGGTTCCAATGATTACCCGCATCGGCATAAGGATTTTGCATAAAAGGTTAAAAGTACCATAGCTAGAGCTAATGGTAATCACAATTAATAATATCACATAAGGCAACAATAACATGTATTCTAATAACAATAGTGGTTTAGCTTTCAAACAAAAGATACAATGATAGTGTAGTTCTAGAAAGAATATAAGTTAGGGTGTTAACCACAAGAAATTCTCATTGGATAAACAAAATAGTTTTGGACCAAATGTCGTTTGATAACCTAAGCTTGTTAAAGAAATCATATAATAATATTTAGAATAGAAAGAACTTGGGTTTCAAAGATCACGAAGGCTTACATAATAATATATCACATATTTGTAACATAACAAAATGTTACTTGCACTTGTAACATAAACATAGTGTTTACTCACACTTGTAGGATGAATACGATGTTTACTCACCTTGGGGTTCCTTTGCTCCTAGCAACGTAGTCCCTTTGCCCTTCTAAAGCTCTTCAAACTCTAACATAATATTTGATTTACCACTTAGTATTTATTTACTCATGATGCTTCCATCCCATAACTACCCCATGCACATATAGCATACACATACACTTAGAGTCCACACATAGGTGTACTCGTCACTTGCATATAACACGTTAACTTTGAAAGTCTTGCATACTTAGGCCTTGTAGGCTCTCTTGATATCACATTACAATCACATTAATACCTTTTTAAGGTCATTACAATATTATTACCTTAATATCATTTCACTTTAACAGTCATCTTGATACACTTTACACTCCTATACATGTCAACTTAACCATTAACCTTTTAAGTGTCATGCTTAACTCTTATGATCCTTTTTATTCGATTGTCACTTCATCAACTCAAAACCATGTATTTATTATCAAGTCATCATAACATCTAGTTCCATATTTCTCAACCACATTTGCATTCTAAACACAATATAAGGTTAAGATACCTTAAATATACCTTAAGTATACCATAATGCATTTAGGCTTATCTAGGATCATACCTTCAACTAACATGCAATTTTATCATTTATTATATATATATACATGTCAATAATCATCAAAACACATCACATAAAAATTATAAACATTGGGACAAAGTGATTCATGTAGGCCGAATGCATCACCATGGTAAAAACTAAATTCTTCCTCTTTTCGTACTTTCCGTCTATTTTAGAAATATGTGAAAACATGGTTTGAACCAAAATTTTTCATGTAAACACAATAAAAATCATTTTAGAATTTAAATCCATATGAATCGGCCACACTTGGTGTTGTTTATACATAAAAATTCAACTTCTAAATTACAGAGCACAAAACCATGAGTTTTCTTGTTTTTGGTATTTTCTGGTCATTTTAGAAATATGCAAACAGGTCATTTAAACTATTATTTTTCATTCAATCATAGCAAATATCAGTTTAGAACAATCCATATATGATTTGGCAGCCATAGATAGGATTTATACAAAAAAATTCCAAGTTTAAAGGCTTAGGTGAAAAATCATGAGTTTTCGCTCTTTCCGCGCTTTTCGTTCATTTCAGCGATAAACAGACACATGATTCAAATCATTATTTTTCATCTAAACAAAACAAATATCATATTATAGCACTTCCTCATTCAAATCAGCAGCCATATGTCCATTCAATAATAGAATTTTCCAACTTCCAAGTTCTAACACAAAAACCTTGAACTCCTTTGTTTTTCGAAACTTTCCGGTCATTACAGATATATGCAGAAAATATTATTTAATTCAATATTTTCCATCAAAACAAATCAAAAATTAGTTTAGAAAATAACAACACACAAATTGCCCCCCCTTGTGATGTTTATGCATAAAAATTGTGATTTTAAGTTATAGAATTCACCTTTGGAGAAATCTCACGGAAAGAATTGTGTTTTCGGTAGAAAATAGATTTACTCTCCAAAAAACTCATCCAAACACAATTAAATCTGTAAAAATTAGTAATCAAATAGTTTAAAATAATTTTTCCATAATTTATTTGATAGAAATCAGTTTAGAAATCGAAAGAGAAGAAAAACTTACGATTACGGTCAAGAAATCGCGGAACGAAAAGGTGTTTTCTTAATTTCGGTAGAGATAAATATTTTGATAGAATTTTTCTGCCAAGATACATAAAAATATGGGGATGGCTTCTGGAACTCTATTCTAGCTGAAATTTAGATTATATATTAGGGTTTGGGTGAAATTTCCACTAATACCCTTAATGAACTAGGTTAGGAGGATTTTAGTGTAGTGGGCTTTTGGGTATTTGGGCTTTTATTTAAATTTTTGGGCTGAATGTAACTAAAATAAAAAGAATATTTTTCTTATTATTTATGTAACATTTCCCCCAAAATATTTATTTTAAAATATTTTAAAAATACTCATAAAATTATTTTATGCTTAAAAATTGTCTTATGCATGAAAATTCATTTTATTCTAAAATAAATTCTTTTATGCAAATGCACTTCATGTAAATCATTTATTTCACAATAGCAACTCTTTTATGCATATTAAAATTAATCTAATATGCCACATACTCATCAATCACTTAAATCACAATTTTCCACACAAGCACACACTTAACCTTAATAGTTCTAAATCAAGCAATTTATCACGAAAATTCTTAGGGTGGGTGTGGGTTGTTACATTCTCCCCCCTTAAAAGAAATTTGTCCTCAAATTTAAATCCTTACCTAGTTTCTCTTGAAAAGCTAAGGATGCTTCTATTGCATCTCTTCCTTTGCTTCCCAAGTGCACTCATCTATCCCATGATTTTGCCACTGAACCTTAATCATGGGTATCTCCTTATTTCTTAGCTTCTTTACTTGTTGATGCACTATAGCTATCGGTGACTCCTCATAGGATAGTTGTTCATCTAACATAATGTCTGGAGGTAAAAGAACGTGAGATGGATCTAACACATATTTTCTTAGCATTGCGATGTGGAACACTGGGTGCACATATGCCAAAGTTGGAGGTAGGGCAAGTCTATAAGACACCTCTCTAACCTTTTCTAAGATTTTGAAAGGACTAGTGAAACAAGGTGATAATTTCCCTTTCTTCCCAAATCTCGTAACTCCTTTCATTAGAGAGACCTTTAAGAACACGTGATCTCCCACGACAAATTAGATTTGCTTTCGCTTAGGGTCCGCATAACTCTTTTGCTGACTGAACGCCGTCTTCAGCTAATCTTGAATTATTGGTACTTTCTCAATAGTCTCCTTAAGCAATTTAGGCATTTCTATATGCTTGTCTCCAGGTTCAATCTACCAAATCGGAGAATGACATCTTCTCCCATACAATGCTTTATAAGGCGCCATACCAAGGGACGAATGATAGCTATTGTTGTAGGCAAATTTAATCAAGGGTAAATACTTATCCCAGCTACCACCAAAGTCCAAGACACACATTCTTAGCATATCCTCGAGTGTTTGAATTGTTCTTTCAAACTGGCCATCCATTTGAGGGTGAAATGCCATACTAAAATTTAGTTGTGTTCCTAACGCTTCTTGCAACTTCTACCAGAACCTTGAGGTGAATTGAGTTCCTCGATCTGAGATGATAGAAATTGGCACTCCATGTAGTTTGATGATCTCATCTATATACAATTGCGCCTACCGAGCTGCAGAATATGTGGTCTTAACTCCTAGAAAATGAGCAGACTTTGTCAATCTATCCACTATGACCCATATAGAGTCATGTCCTTTGGAGGTTCTAGGTAAGCCAACAATGAAGTCCATAGTGATGCATTCCCACTTCCATTCAGGTAGTCAAATCTCTTGTAGCAATCTTGAGGGTCACTGATGTTCATACTTGACTTGCTGGCAAGTTAGGCAGGATGCTACAAACTTAGCCACATCTTTCTTCAAACCAGGCCACTAATAGTTAGCTTTCACATCATGGTACATCTTGGTAGTTCCAAGATGAGCACAATAAGGTGTCTAATGTGCCTCCTTCAATATCCTTTCTTTTAATCCATCCACATCAGGCATGCATACTCTATTCTTGCTCTTTAAAATTCCATTGAGTACTTCAAACTCAGAGTTCTTTCCTTCTCTCATCTCATCCTTTAACTTCATCATGTGTGGGTCCCTATCTTGTGAATCCCTTATTTCTTCCATTAACTTAGGCCTTACTTGAAAATGAGCCAATAAAACTCTTGATCCTCCAATCTCCAATTTCAATCCTTGATTAAACAATTCCTTTAGTTCCTTCACGATTGGCCTTTTTCTCACATCCACATGGGCTAGGCTTCCTATCGACTTTCGACTCAAGGCATCTGCCACTACATTCGCCTTCTTGGGATGATAGAGAATCTGACAGTCATAATCCTTCAACAGTTCAATCCATCTCCTTTGTCTCAAGTTGAGATCTCTTTGGATCAAGATGTACTGAAGACTCTTATGATCCGTGTAGATCTCACACTTCATCCCATACATGTAATGTCTCTAGATCTTTAGAGCAAATACTACTGCGGCTAATTCCAAATCATGAGTAGGGTAATTCCCTTCATATCTCTTTAGTTGTCGTGATGCATAGGCGATGACTTTACCGTTTTGCATCAAAACTCACCCAAGTCCTACTCTCGAAGTGTTGTAATAGACAATGAACCCTTCTTCTCCTTTTGGTAATGTCAGAACTGAAGCCGATACCAAACACTCCTTGAGCTTCTGAAAAATCTTTTCACAGGACTCTTCCCAGTTGAACTTAACTTACTTTCTCATCAACTTGGTTAATGGAGCTGCTACCTTAGAAAAGTCCTGTACCAATCTACAATAATATCCTGCCATGCCTAAGAAACTTCGTACTTCTAAAACTGTTGTGGGCCTTGGCCAATTTGCTACCACTTCAACTTTCTTAAGATTAACTTGAATCCCTTCCTTACTTACTACATGTCTAAGAAAGTTGACAGACTCCATCCAAAACTCACACTTGGATAACTTAACGTAGAGTTGGTGATCACATAAAGTTTGAAGCACAATCCTTAGATGTTCTTCATGTTCTTCTTTATTCTTTAAGTAAAGCAGGATGTCGTCAATGAATACGATCATGAATTTATCAAGGAATGGCTTGAATACTTAATTCATCAAGTCCATGAAAGCAGTAGGAGCATTCGTCAAACTGAATGGCAAAATCGTGAACTCGTAGTGTCAATATCTAATATGGAAGGCAGTCTTGCAGATATCTTCTCCTCAGATTTTTAGTTAATGATAGCCAGACATTAAGTCAATCTTGGAGAAGTGACTAGCTCCTTGCAATTGATCAAAAAGATCATCGATCCTCAGCAATGGGTATCTATTCTTCATAGTGACTTTGTTAAGCTGGCGATAGTCAATGTACATTCGGAACGAGCCATCTTTCTTCTTCACGAACAACACTGGAGTGCCCCATGGTGAACTACTTGGTCGAATGAAGCCCTTATTAAGTAGATCATGCAATTGTGTCTTTAACTCCTTTAGCTCCATTGGTGCCATACGATATGGTGGTATCGATATAGGTTGTGTACCAGGTAATAATTCAATGTTGAACTTGATCTCACGATCAGGGGGTAATCTAGGTAAATCTTCTTGAAAAACATCCATGAACTCATCCAACATTGGAATGCTCTCATCTCGAATGGTAGCTTCCTTGTCAGTGTCAATTACATGGGCTAGGTATGCTTGGCATCCTTTCCTTAACATCCATCTCGCTCCTAAGGCCGATATCAAGTTCAGAGGATTCTCATTCCTATCTCTTTGGTATACAAACTCCTTCCTATCTCTAGTTCAAAACTCGACAAGTTTCTTTCTATAGTCAATACGAGCTCTATGCTCATACAACCAGTCCATCCCTAATATCACATCAAATTCTAATACATCCAATTCTAGCAATACTACCAGAAGTGTTTGTCCATTAATGTGTACATCACAGCCCTTATACTCATACCTTACCTCCATCACTTCCCCTAAAGGAGTTAATATTACTAACGGTTCACTCATCAATTCCTTATCTATACCTAGGTACTTAGCAAAACAAGGTGACATAACAGAATGGGTAGCACCAGAATCAATTAAACATTTTGCACTAGAACTTTGGATGGGGATGATACCTATGATGGTTGTGTGCAAATCGCGAGCCTCTTGCAGATTTAAAGCGAAGACTCGACCCTTACCCTTAGTCTCTGTCACCGATGCATTCCCAACTACTGGTCCTTTGTCCTTGACTCCTTGTCCTTGCATTTGGAATGGCCTAGATTGTGGTCGTACTGTGGTCCCATTCCCTTGACTCGTTGTCTAAGGGCAATCCTTTATGAAGTGCCCCATTTGCCCACATTTAAGGCAAGCACCAGTATCTCTCCGGCAAATTCCAAGATGTTTCTTTCCACATTTGCTGCAAGTGGGAATTTCTTGCTTAGTTTGATTATTCCATGGTCCAGATGATGAAAATTCCTTCTTTGGTTCTCCTCCATTTCCATGCTGTCCCTTATGACTTTTGTTCTTATGCCTTCCCTTCTGGTCTCGTTCAGCTCATTCGACTCTTTTCGCCTTGTATCTTTTCTCTATGATCTTGGCCTTGTCTATGAGCTTGGTTAAGGTTGGAAACTCTATTGCTGCCAATGAATTGAATAGAGGTGTGATCAGTCCTCTAAGGAAATGATTGATACGACTTGCTTTAGTAGGAATAATGTTGACAGCGAATCAACTAAGTTGATTAAACTCCTTAGCATAATCTAACACAGACATTCCTGACCTTTGCTTCAGTTGCTCAAACTGCAGCGCTTTATCTTACCTTTCTCCTTCTGGCAAGAACTGATCCATTACTTCTTGCTTAAACTCTGCCCACGTAGGTGGGTCTGCCTCGTAAAGTCGTTCTTCAACATTCCTCTCATACCAATACCAAGCTTCTTTCTTAAGTTGGAGTCCTACCAACTCGATTACTCGAGCATCTGAGCAAGATAAGTGATAGACTAGCTTATCCATCTCATCCAAAAATTCATGAGGGTCATCTCCTTCCTCACCACAAAAGGTAGGCGGTTGCAGCTTCTTAAACTCTGCTACAGTCATCCCCTCGTCAGGTAGCCGTTTCCTCTCTCTCTAAGCAGATGTCACTACAGCAGGTGGCGTAACTCCATTCCTTTCTTGAGTTGGCAGTGCTTCTCGCCTTTGAGCTCGTAGCTCATCCAGTTCCTTGTGCAAGTCTCTAATTTCTTCGCGCATGGTGTGCACTTCTTGCAAAGATGCTTGCTCACTAGAGCCCATAGTTGATGCCCTTGAGTTGGATCTTTCTCTTGACCGTATAGGTACAGAAGCAGCATTCGATGCGGTGTCTGATATAACATCATCATTTGCCCTAACGGATTGGGCAACTATGCGAACCTTCTTCTTAGGAGGCATTCTATCTACCATAATAAGGGAATTTAGTACTAATCCCCTATCCTAACCCATTTAATCCCTCCATATACTAGCACACATTATCATGCATTTACCATATCACATCACTAAGCACATATCATATATGAATCGCATATCACATAGTTTATGAATCGCATATCACATAATTTTGCACATATCACATATCATAATCAAGTAGCATATATCTCATAGTATCACACCATATCATAATAAAGAAAGAACTCATCTCCTACTAGGGAACTAGGCAATCAAGGAAAATCATTCATATCATATAAAGTGCTATGCCGTTACGTCGATTATCATATCTACTTGACCTAGTTATCGTGTCCATCTCCAGAGCAATCAAGAGCGACATGGCCACTGCTGCCACATCTGTAGCAAAAAAGATCTCTATCTTGATGGTGATTAGTTGAAGATGTAGACCTCACTGGCGAATAATCTCCTTTATGCTTAACAATTCCTGACTTGAGTTGCTTCATATCCTTTCTTAGTGCATGAATCATAACCTTAAGATGTCAGTTTTTCTTCTTCAAGTATGAATAGTTATCCTCCAATTTTTGGATCTTACTATAAACCCAATCAAGATCTAAGCACTCCTCAAGGTCCTCCTCTTTGTCAGGGGTCTCCTCTTTCGTGGGGCGAATCACAGTTACGACTTTCTTGAACATCTCTAGCCAAGTCCTCTTATAGGTCACACGGGGTGCTCTGGGTCGTGGTCCTCAAACAGGTGTAATCTTCTTGGTCATCTGTCAGAAGAATCATAAGGCAGGCAAACAATAATAAGGATTACTAAAATCTACTAGGATTTCACGGAACTATGCTAGCGATAGACTACAAGTGACATGATAGAAAAATTCCTATGCTCCAGGATTATACTTAAGTGACTCATATAAAACAAGCCTAAACTAGGCTTTTAAAAACTACAGCTCTAATACAACCTTTGTCACATCCCAACCTTAGAGATATGACGGTCCTAGAACATGGGGAGACATAAGGTCATCCACGCCCATAGAACCCTCTTATGTATAAACAAATCATGCCTAAGATCTCACCAAACCTCTTATAATAACTTGTTTAAAACATTTAGATGAATACCTTAAATTGTGAAAGTCTAAAATAAATCATTACATATAAAATCCATAAGGAAAATAATATATATCAATAAGTATCAATCAACATTCCCGGAGCATCTAATGATAAGATTCCATAAATTAGTATTATTGATAACTTAGACAAGGAATTCCCCAAGTGAAGTAGAATGCTTGAGCCATCACCTTACCTCCTCACATTTGCTCACCTGGAACCACACAAGGAAAAAAAAGGGTGAGATAGATGATCTCAATGAGTAAACGATAAGGCACATAAATATCACATATTCCCTTGAAAAGGATACACATAACTTATACACATAGTTCATGATTTACAGTTCATGACTCAGGTTGCAATTTAGCAAGGGTTCAATTTGGAAAGTTTGCAAAAATCACACTTATCACTTATAAAGAGTGAAGGCTATTGCTCTGTCACTCGAACACTTTAAGCAGAGGTGGCCTTATACCAAATTCCAACTCCTATCACTTACAAGGCATGAAGCTGATTAGGCTCCACGGCTAGAACCACCCCTTTCTAGCTGAGGTGGATACACTACTCCTATCTAACGGGTTAAGAACATGTGCACAGGTTCCGATGATTACCCGCATCGGCACGAGGATTCTGCATAAAGGGTTAAAAGTACCATAGCTAGAGCTAATGGTAATCACAATTAACAATATCACATAAGGCAACAATAACATGTATTCCAATAACAATAGTGGTTTAGCTTTCAAACAAAAGATATAATGATAGTGTAGTTCCAGAAAGAATATAAGTTAGGTTGTTAACCACAAGAAATTCTCATTCGATAAACAAAATAGTTTTAGACCAAATGTCCTTTGGCAACCCAAGCTTGTCAAAGAAATCATATAATAATATTTAGAATAGAAAGAACTTGGGTTTCAAAGATCACAAAGGCTTACATAATAATATATCACATATTTGTAACATAACAAAATGTTACTTGCACTTGTAACATAAATATAGTGTTTACTTACACTTGTAGATGAATACGATGTTTACTCACCTTGGGGTTCCTTTGCTCCTAGCAACATAGTCCCTTTGCCCTTCTAAAGTTCCTCAAACTCTAACATAATATTTGATTTATCACTCAGTATTTATTTATTCATGATGCTCCTATCCCATTACTACCCTATGCACATATAGCATACACATACACTTATAGTCCACACATAGGTGTACTCGTCACTTGCACATAACATGTTGACTTTGAAAGTCTTGCATACTTAGGCCTTGTAGGCTCTCTTGATATCACATTACAATCACATTAATACCTTTTTAAGGTCATTACAATATTATTACCTTAATATCATTTCACTTTAACAGTCATCTTAATACACATTACACTCTTATACATGTCAACTTAACCATTAACCTTTCAAGTGTCATGCTTAACTCTTATGATCCTTTTTATTCAATTTTCACTTCATCAACTCAAAACCATGTATTTATTATCAAGTCATCATAACATCTAGTTCCATATTTCTCAACCACATTTGCATTCTAAACACAATATAAGGTTAAGATACCTTAAGTATACCTTAAGTATACCATAATGCATTTAGGCTTATCTAGGATCATACCTTCAACTACATGCAATTTTATCATTTATTATACATACATACATGTCAATAATCATCAAAACACATCACATAAAAGTTATAAACATTGGGACAAAAAGATTCATGTAGGCCGAATGCATCACCAAGGTAAAAACTAAATTCTTCCTCTTTTCGTACTTTCTGTCTATTTTAGAAATATGTAAAAACATAGTTTGAACCAAGATTTTTCATGTAAACACAACAAAAATCATTTTAGAATTTAAATCCATATGAATCGGCCACACTTGGTGTTGTTTATACAAAAAAATTCAACTTTTGAATTATAGAGCACAAAACCCTGAGTTTTCTTGTTTTCGGTATTTTCTGGTCATTTCAGAAATATGCAAACAGGTTGTTTAAACTATTATTTTTCATTCAATCATAGAAAATATCAGTTTAGAACACATCCATACATGATTCAGAAGCCATAGATAGGATTTATACAAACAAATTCCAAGTTTAAAGGCTTAGGTGAAAAATCATGAGTTTTCGCACTTTCTGCGCTTTTCGTTCATTTCAGCGATAAACAGACACATGATTCAAATCATTATTTTTCATCTAAACAAAATAAGTATCATATTAGAGCAATTCCTCATACAAATCAGCAACCATATGTCCATTCAATAATAGAATTATCCAACTTCCAAGTTCTAACACAAAAACCTTGAACTCCTTTGTTTTTTGAAACTTTCCAGTCATCATAGAAATATGCAGAAATATTATTTAATCTAATATTTTCTATCAAAATAAATCAAAAATCAGTTTAGAAAACAACAATACACAAATTGCACCCCCCCCCTTGTGATGTTTATGCATAAAAATTGTGATTTTAAATTATAGAATTCACCTTTGAAGAAATCTCATGGAAAGAATCGTGTTTTCGGTAGAAAATAGATTTTTTCTCCCAAAAACTCACCCAAACAGAATTAAATCTGTAAAAATCAATAATCAACTAGTTCAAAATAATTTTTCCATAATTTATTTGATAGAAATCAATTTAGAAATCGAAAGAGAAGAAAAACTTATGATTACGGTCAAGAAATCGCAGAACGGAAATGTGTTATCATAATTTCAGTAGAGAGAAATATTTTGAGAGAATTTTTCTGTCAAGATACAAAAAAATATGGGGATGGCTGCTGGAACTCTATTCTGGCCAAAATTTAGATTATATATTAGGGTTTGGGTGAAATTTCCACTAATACTCTTAATGAACTAGGTTATAAGGATTTTAGTGTAGTGGGCTTTTGGGTATTTGGGCTTTTATTTAAATTTTCGGGCTGAATGGAATTAAAATAAAAAGAATATTTTTCTTATTATTTCTGTAACATTTCCCCCAAAATATTTATTTTAAAATATTTTAAAAATACTCATAAAATTATTTTATGCTTAAAAATTGTCTTATGCATGAAAATTCATTTTATTCTAAAATAAATTCTTTTATGCAAATGCACTTCATGTAAATCATTTATTTCACAATAGCAACTCATTTTATGCATATTAAAATTAATCTAATATGCCATATACTCATCAATCACTTAAATCACAAATTTCCACACAAGCACACACTTAACCTTAATAGTTCTAAATCAAGCAATTTATCACGAAAATTCCTAGGGTGGATGTGGGTTGTTACGGGGTTTTAGTGAAAAATTTGGCATGTTTGTACACGACATGTCGTGATCATGATTTATCCATTGCAGTCACAATTTTGGTTCCGCGACTAGGGTCGTGGTCGTGATTGGGGTTGTAAAACAAATTGGTCTCAGGAGCATTTTGTCCCAAAATTAGTCATAGTGGCGACTGTCAGTTCGCGCCTTGAGTTATAATCATGATTGGGGTTGCGAAATGCACTATGTCTTAAGTTTCAAATTGATGTTTTATTCCTTAAATTAGTCTTGGTTGAGACCATTAGGTCGCGTTCACTATAGTAGGTCACGGTCGCAAAAATTATATAGTGGTCATGACTTAAAAGTTCATATCATGACTTTAAGGGATTCTATGAATGTTGTTTATGAAATAAGCATCTATTAAATGTGTAAATAACTTAAAATTTGAACCATCAAAAACATAAAAAAGAGGTTGACTAAGATTTGACATTAATTGAATCAACAATTGATATGTATGGCTCTCTGCTATATGAAAGGTATCTATGTGACAGTGAATTGATTTATGATGTGTGTAAACAAATTGTTAAATGATATATGTATATGAAATTGTTAAATGTTATGTATGATTAATGTTATAAAATGAAAAATAATGTTCAATAGTAGTCAGTGTGACTACAAATGATTTATATATACTTTATTTATTAAGATATATATGAAATGGGCTAAAAGAAAGTATTATTGAATTTGTGGCTTAGATGCTACATCATAGGATAGAACAATGAGAGAGACAAAGATCTCAAGAAGTTGGAAGTATTGCTCTAGATGCTGCATCCTTATGGGATAATGATAGAGAGTCATCTTGATCAAGACAATAGATACAAAAGAATAAAGACTGCTAGGAGACATCGCATTGATGCAAGAGAATCAAAAGCTAAGGTGACAACTTGAGGAATTAAGACGAAGATAGGAGATGCCTCTACCACCTCTACCCTTTATGGCATCGTCCGTTCTTAGAGTTGAGAATATTCCTCCTCTTCCACTGAGGGTGCCACGCCATGTATAAAGAAGAATGTTACCAGAAGAAGGAGTTTCAATGAATGGCTTTAAGAAGATGAAACCCCTTAGTTTAAAGGAGAAGAATAGAAGGATCCCCAAGAGTTTTTAGAGGAATTAGATAAGATAGCTTAAAGATTATCATGCTCCGATGAAAAGCTGATTGGATTAGTGGTACAACTTAGGAAGGATGCATGGGAATGGTTCTACAGGGAGATTGAGGACTAGTTATATGGAGAAGACCCTCTTGCATGGGCTAAATTTAAGCAAAGACTAATGGATGAGTCCTTAATCAAAAGGAGAAAGGCAAAACTATGCCCTTCAATTTGAGCAATTAAAGAAAAGCTCGGAATGTCTATATTTGAGTACGATTGAGAATTTAAATATTTAAGCAAATATGCCTCTCACATAGTACCTACTGAAGCAAGTAGTGTCAATTAATTTCGATAAGGATTGATCACATCACTTTATAATGTCTTGGTAGTCAATGATTTCCCCACCATGGCCAAGTTAATTGTTAAAGCTAAGCTTATAGAGGTATGGCACAAAGCATAGAGGGCTAAACGAGTGAAAAGGGAGCAAAAAAATAAAGGATAAAGTAAAGGATAAAGCAACCAACAATAGGGAGGCCCAACCTAAAGTAAGGTCCTGAATGGGTTTCTACTATATCTACCCTATATCAGCATAGAACGGGAGGACAAAGTCAGGTCTGGGCTAGAAGTGTTTCGAGAGCCTCAGCTCCAGGCAATATTAATGCATATCAAACAAATCAATAAAGCCAATCTATACCTACTTGTACCATATGTGGATGACAGCATCAAGGAGCTTGTTGGAGAGCAATGGAAGCATGCCTATATTATGGACAAATGGGACATTTTGTTAAGGATTGTCCGACAACTATCAATTAAAGGATGACTACGGAGGCTTTGTAGCCCATTGTATAAATGAATCAAATGGAAAATTATAGACCGGAAGGACAAAGTCATGGTATTAGACAATCCTTAGGCAATATCAAGCTATAAAAGGTAGAGGTAGAGGAAAGGTCAATAGGAAGCTTGTACATCTCACAATGTTGTTACAGGTACTATTTTCATTTAGTCTGTTAGTGCCTGATGTTTGTTTGATTATAGTGTAACACATTCTTTTATTTCAACATATTTCGCTAAGAAATTAAATAAGAATAAAGAGGTGATGAATGAACCTTTGATTATAACTACACCCTTAGGAGAAACTATAAAGGTAGAACAAGTGTATAAGAATTGTATGGTAGAAATTGAAAATAAGAGCTTTCCTACAAATTTGATTGAACTAGAGGTTTTAGAATTTGATGTCATGCAAGGAATGGATTAGTTATCTATGCATAATGCTCATATAGATTGTAAAGGAAAAAGGATTAATTTCAAAGAGGAGAATGGATCTAAATTCACTTTTCAAGGTGATAGGATTGGCTTTACTATGAATTTTATTTTGGCTATTAGAGTAAAAAGACTATTGAGGAAAGGTTGCCATTCATATTTGGCGAATGTGGTAGATACTGAGAAAGTAGATAAAACTATTAAGAGGATACCTCTAATAATTGAGTTTCTTAATGTGTTTCCTAAGGATCTACTAGGAATGCCATCAGATATCAATATCGCCTTATCAGATGGCACTTAGAGTTAAAAGAATTGAAAGTTCAATTACAGGACTTGCTTGATAAGGGTTTTATTAGACCAAGTAGTTTCCCTTGGGATGCTACGATTCTGTTTGTAAAGAAGAAAGATAGGTCCTCAAGGTTATGTATTGATTATAGACAGTTGAATAAGGTGATTGTAAAGAATCAGTATTCTCTGCTGAGGATTATGATTTATTCGATCAGTTACAAGGAGCTAGTTATTTCTCTAAGATAGACTTGCAATTGAGTTATCATTAACTCAAAATTCGATGAGAGGATGTTTGTAAGACTAATTTTAGAATAACATATGGACATTATAGATTTATAGTATTGCCATTTGGTCTGACAAATGCACCAGTGACTTTTATAGACTTGATGAATCGAGTGTTTAAGCCATTTCTAGATAAGTTTGTGATTGTATTTATTGATAATATTCTAGTCTATTCAAGGAGTAAGGAGGAACATGAGAAACACTTAAGGATAGTATTGCAAACTTTGAGAGAACATATGCTTTATGCTAAATTGTCTAAATGTGACTTCTGGATGGAGCAAGTCTATTTCCTTGGCCATATAGTGAGTAAGGAAGGAATTAAGGTAGATCCTAAGAAAGTAGAAGCAGTAGCAAATTGGCCTCGACCTACAACTGTTATTGAGGTGAGGAGTTTCTTAGGTATGATGGGTTACTATCGCCGTTTTATGAAGGATTTCTCAAGAATAGTAGAGCCACTAACGAGACTTGTAAGAAAGCTAGTTAAATTTAATTGGGATAAGACTTGTGAGGAGAGCTTTCAGAAACTTAAAGATTGCTTAATTACAGCTCATGTATTGGTATTACTTGATAGGGATGAAGGCTTCGCCATATATTGTGATGCCTCTAGAATTAGTTTGGGATGCATGTTAATGTAGAATGGAAAAGTTATTACTTATGCATTCAGGCAACTAAAGTGACATGGAGTGAACTACCCCACTCATGATTTAGAAATGGCGGTAGTTATCTTTGCCCTAAAGATATGGAGACACTATTTATATGAGGGGAAATTTGAGGTTTATATGGATCTTAAAAGTCTTCAATATGACAGAGAAGGTGGGTGGAATTGCTCAAGGATTATGATTTCTAAGTACTTTACCATCTTGGTAAAGCTAATGTCATAATGAATACATTAAGCACAAAATTAATGGGTAGTCTCTCATATATCGTTGTACAAAAAAGGCCGATAACAAAAGAGTTAAAGGAGATGTTTAATAAAGGTTTAAGATTGGAAGTAGATGAATCACAAGTGCTGTTGGCTTACTTCCAAGTAAGGCCCAAACTCCTCAATAAGATAAAGATGTCATAAAATGAAGATGCCCAGTTAATGAAAATCTTTGAGGATGTGAAAAAGGGACAAGCCTAAGAGTTTTGAATAGAAGAAGGTGGTTTGAAATGTGGAGATCGATTATGCGTGCCTAATGTAAAGGAGTTTAGAGAAAGAATTTTTAAAGAAGCACATCAAACCTAGTATAATGTACATCCAAGTGCTACCAAAATGTACCATGATATTGTGAACCCTTAATTTTGCACTCTCATCATCTAGTCGTACCTTAGTATTTGCTAAGTTTAACATGCTACATGGAGTAGTGCCGATGGACATCTAAATTTTCTAAACCCCAAACCAACCAAAAAAAAATAAAAAATTGTGTGGCAGTGCAAATCCATGCCGCCAAAGTGTGGTGGCTGTGTTTGTCTGATGCGGCCCGCCGTGCTTCCCACATGAGGTAGCCCCGTTAGAGCGGCGCAGATCACTATGCGGATCTGCACCGCCCGCTGGATCCAATTTATGAAAATGCCCTCTCTTTTTCATTTTTTTTAATATTTTTTAGGTCTATTCTTTTCGTCTTTTCACATTTTCACTTCCCAAATCACTCTCACCTCATTTTCCTATAAATAGCCCTTCCATTTCTTCATTTCAAACACATCTTGAGTTAGAGTTGATAGCTATCCTCTAATTCCTCTCTTCTTCTCTCTCCAACTGCTCTCTAATTAATTAATTAATTACCTCACCCTAACCAAGTTAATTAATCTTTTTAATTAACTAAAATTATTTTTTTAATAACTCAATTAATTAATTAATTAATCTTTTTAATTAATTAAATAATCATTTTTTTAAAATAAAATTAATCATTTTCTTAAATCCACCCTTCATCCAAATTAATTAATGAATTAATCTTTTTAATTAATTAATCTATCCACCCTTTTCATTATATTAATTAATTAATTAATCCTTTTAATTAATTAAGTAATCCTCTAAGATTAATCATTTTCTTAACTTACCTTTCATCCAAATTAATTAATTAATCTTTTTAATTAATTAATCCATCCACCATTTTCATCATATTAATTAGTTAATTAATCATTTTAATTAATTAATTAATCTCCCAATCAATCCAATCACTTAGTCCCAATAAAATGAAACTTCAGTATGATAAAATCCTCCGTCCAGCAAAAGAAAAGGTATTAGCCTTTTCTTCTCACCGATAAATCCAAACCAAATCAATCAATCTGATCAACCCCTAAATCCATTCACTTAATCATGGAATGAACTATGTGGATTTTGATCCCCATTCAATGGGGTACGTAGACATGTTTGGAATCTAAATCTAAATCCAAACCTCAAATCCAAATCCCAATCATTCTCCTTTCCCTTTTTTAATTAATTCGTGGATGTTTTATTTTCTCCTTGCACTCATACCATACTCATGCATTAATTGTCATAGAACATTTGTCATTCATGAAATTAATTTTTAAGTCAAATTAAACTTAAGGGCCAAATTTAGATTATTTAAAACTAAAAACTTAGTCCCCAAATCCAACCTAGTTCGAGGCTAGTGATTTTATCCTTGGGTAAGTTAATGAATTGGAGTCAATGGGTTTTTTCCTTAATTTTTCCATTTAAAAATAAATTAAGGTGGCAACTCCCAAAAATCATTTTCAAAATCAACCAAATCCAAACCTGAGGGTTCCATTGTGAGCCTAAACCCAAATGAGCATCTTGGTTCCTTTTAGTGGACTAGCTGGTGCTTGGGCGAGGCCTCACAGTTAGCGACTCCACTGGAGATTGGTTGCCACCTTTTTTAAAAATAAAAAGAAAAATAAGAGTATTACTATTTGGTTAAGTAAAAATTTTTCCAAAATAATCTACATTTGGCATATTAAGTATAATTTGACTTTCATGCATCACTTTGCATAATAAAGGCTCCTTGCCTAACCTTAGCTTTAGGAAAACTTTTGGATGGTAAATAGCATTGGTTTAACAACTCTCTTTGAGTATGCTGGGAGATAGCAAAAGCATTCCACCTCGTGGCAAATCCCCAATTATTTTGATGGTGTAACGAGTAATCAATACCGTTGTGGTTAGGTATATCGATGCTCTACTGGGACAGGGATCCTTAATCAAACCATCCTTCACCCTTATGCATATAGTTGCCTTAGTGTTGACCCTAAGTTCAATGTACCATAATAATGGAAACATTTGTACATATGCCTATGAAACCTTTTTTTAACATGCATCATGACATCACCACACATACATAACATGAGAAGCTCGATAAGGTAAAGCCTTAAACCAGTGGCCCATTAAAACACCTCACACACTCACCCTATCAACATGTAAATTCGGTGACCAACCATATGGAGGGAATCCTTTTCCTCGACACACTTTTACATTCATACCATTTTTTTTCCTTTATAATGCTGTATTCTTACCCACCTTTTCTTTTTTTTTTTTTTTTTTTTTTGTCTATTTCAAGGTATCAATGGCCAACACTTCCAACCCCTTTGACCAAGATGCAATGAGCACCTTCTTCATCAATTTGCTCAAGAAATAAGAGGAAAATTTTTAAGCTACACTCACCACCGCTCTTAAGACCCAAGTGGAAACTTTCACCAATGCTCTCAATGTCCAGTTTGCCATCTTTACTGATGTCCTTAACTCCCAATGCCAATCCATCATCAATGAGGTCAAGGAAATGATAAATGCCACTATTACTCCCCCTCCTGCTTGTGTTGAGCCCATATCTACCTAATCGGGACTAGCCATACCCCCACTCCTACTCCCTCTATTATCGATCTCACTAATAAAGGGAAAGCACTTGAAACTCCAACCTCTCCTATCATGGACTTAAACATAACCACTCTTTCTCCCACTATGAATCCTTTTTAAAGTGGAGATTTCTCTAGCTTTTCCAAAGCTAAGTAATTGATGGAGAAAATTGACGCTATGGAGAGAACACTCAAGAACGTCAAAAAGCACGAAGACATGATAGATGTCGACTCTTTAGCTCTTTTCCCAAATGCACAGGTTGCACTAAAATTTAAAATGCCAATCATTGATAACTTTAATGGCACCATATGTCCCAAAATGCACCTCAAAATGTATGTGGGCACCATGAGACCTTTTAGTGTGGATGACGAGCTCCTTACTCAGTTATTCCAACAGTCCTTGACTAGAGCTGTTGTTAAGTGGTTACTAAATCTCGACCAAAATCACAAGAAGACTTAGGATGACATATGTAATGCATTTATCAAGCAATACCACTACAACATTGAGGTGAATGTCACCCGTCGGGATTTGGAAACCACTAAATAAGGGTGAAGAGAATCCTTGACTGCATTCCTTAAAAGGTGGAGGGCAAAAGCAGTACAAATGGTGAACTATCCATCTGAAGTAGAGCAAATTGACATCATCATTAAGAACCTCCTCCCCCAATATTAGGCTCATCTACAAACGCAATACCTTCCTAGCTTTAAAGCTCTCATTGTAACTGCCATTAAAATCGAGGAATTGATATAATCGGGGACAAGTCAAGGATTAGTCCTTTGGCAAAAAGGGAAAATTATCCTTATGCTTCATATGACCTTTTTAGATTCTTGACAAGGTTGGAGAAGTTTCATATTGATTAGCATTGCCTCCAGCATATGGTCTTTTATATGTTAATGTTAAGGAAGTGCATTCTTGATCTTTTGTATGTATTACAATAGCAATTGGTCGAATTCGACAAAGACCTCTCCTATGAAGAGGTTTCGATCGCTATAATGGATCAAAAAGTGAAGAAACCTTGAAAAAAGGAGATATCAATGGTCAAAGTTCAATAGCATAACCACAATATGGAAGAATGCATATAGGAAAATAAAGATGATGTGTTTTAAAAGTATCCACAATTGTTTCATCATTACTAGGTAGGCTCTTTTAAAAATTTGAGGATGATTTTTTTTAAGGGGGTAGAATAATACCTAAGAATTCCACATCTCATCGTAGTTGCTAATGATACTAGAAGACAAGGTTTTTGAATGTTAGCATAGTATAGAAATGAAAGGGAATCGGTTAGGAACCTTATGATACCATATGAAATGTTTATATAGTTTATGATTTTATCATGATTAATTATGCTCTAATGAATTAAATAGTGTTCATATGATTTTATAAGTCTTACATAGTGTGATGCATGTGAGTGAGCTAGGCTTAGGCCTCCACTTTAATATTCATGTGTAGGAAGCTTTCCACTTTCAAGACATTATTATTTCTACTAAAATGTATTCAAAAACTAAAATGTCCAAGTTTGATTAACATCACTCCATTGCCATCTTGAACCTATCTAAGTGATATCTTATATTGTCTTTATATTATGTTATATTATTATGTACTCACTGAGCTTATCTCATTTCATAGTTGTTTAAAATTTTTCAGGTGAGGATGATTCATTAGCAAGGTAAATTCCAAGTTATGCTTCTCCACCTGGGACTTGCTCTGCTAAATTGCAATGTTTTAAGTTTTTTGTGTTACTTTAAAGATAATCGATCTAGAGCTTTGTGGTATTTAAAGGCTTAGTACTAAAATGTATCATGTTGGAGAGTATTGTAAATGAATGGTAGTAATTGTTATATATACATATTTATGATAATAAGTAAGAATGTATGAATAGTATTTATCAATACTTAAGAATGATGTTCCAAACAATGGTTATGAAACAACATTAAAGTGTATAGGCTAAATGATGGGACAAAATAATAATTAAAGTAATTAGTTTTGATCTTGGGATAAGGTATAATATTGAATTTGTAAAATGTTAAGATCGATGGGGTTCTATGGGTTTAGGTGAACTTATGTCTCCCTAAGCTTTAAGATCATCACAGCCTAGAAAGTGGGCTATGACAATTGGCGATGGTTGCTACCTCTCTACCTTTCTGTGTGATAGAGATAATCAGAGTGGAAGCACAAGGGTTATTATTCTTGCATCTTTTCCCAGATGTATGAGCTTACTAGAGCATAGTGGTATTACACTTCAAGGGTAGTTTGATGGGCCTTTTGATGTTTGGTTGAGCAAAGGTTTCTATTCCTTATAAAGGATACAAAGAAGGAGGAAGGTCAACTTAAAGGTTTGGTAGCATAAAATTTTAAGGACTCTCATAGCATTTGTTATATCAATAGCAAGAATTGGGTTGACATAAGTATTTGGGATTAGCATTATGATATTTTTAAATACTTCTTTATTATGGGTAAGGCCAATGTTAAGGGTTGATATAACGGCAACCCTAGGACCAAATATGGTGTTGGTTGAAAAAGGGGAGGTGTTAGGCTGATTGATTGGAGGAGGAATGGTGTTGGTCAAATTAAGATAGTGTACATTAGAACTTGAATTATTTGGATTTGCCTTAGTTTATTTAGCTAAATGGGGAGATGTGATGTTAGCCAAATTAACATGGGGAGCGTGAGGTATGATCAAGGGGTTGAATCTATGGACTACCTTTAGGAGCTTAGGGCTTTAGTAAGATGGGCCAATGCTTTGTTAAAACTAATTTGTTAAGCGGTCAGGGCTTTACTAAAGTTGGTTTGTTGGGCTATTAAAGCCTTGTTGAAACTAACTTGTTGAGCATTGAGGGCAAACTTAAGAATGGCTTAAAAATTCTCCTTTTGCTTCTTAAAGAGGTCAATGAGAAGGATGCTCATACTATTAATGTTAATTGGGTTGGCCATTGCTACCTTCAAGGCAAAAAAAAAAAAAAAAAAGTAAGTATGTGGAGAAGGCATGAAAAGGTGATGAAAGCATGCAAATTTTTAAGGAAAAAGGACTTTCTAAGGTGTTTCAGGCTAAGTGCTTTAGGTTTAAGGGTGTTTGAATAAGGGGTATTCATTAGACCAAAGGTATTGGGCTTGAGGATTATGTCTTAGGTTGGGGCTAAAAGGTTTTGGAATTTAAAGATTAGGTTTTGGGTTAGGGTAATTAGACTTAAAGTTTTAAAATGAAGGTTTGGTATTTTAGAGTGCTTTTGGTTTTAAGCTAAAAGGTTTTAGACCTAAGGTGGTGGTAGGCCAAATGTCTTGAGTTTAAGAGAGGTGAGGTGTAGTTTTGGGCTAAGAGTGAAATGCCAAATGCCTTGGGCTTGAGGGTGGTAATGGACCAAACCTCTTTGGGCTCAAAGTGTTCAAGGTTTTGATGAATGTCAATTCTTGACTTAATTCAAGGTATAACCTAAACTCAGGGTTCTTGGTCTTTCTATATGTATACATGGTTAAGTTATGATGCATGCCAAAATGGTTTCCTGAATTTATGCACAAGGTCTTGATTATTATGGTACATGGAACCTAAGATCAAAGATTAAGGTAATTACATGCATAAGCTTGAAGGATGGTTTAGTTATGGGTTCCTGTCCTACTAAAGCATCAATATACCTATCCACATGTGAGTCAAAGAATCTCACATAGGTCCAATAGTACAGATTGCTCATTACACCACTGAAATGATCAAGATTCATCATGAGAAGGAATGCTTTTGCTATCTCCCAATATACTCAAAGAGAGTTGTCAAGCCAATACTTGTGACAACCTACAACAACTCTAAAAATTTTCGTGACAATTTGCTTGACATAGAGCTATTAAGATAAAGTAGGTGCTTTTATGGAAATTTGTGCTATGTAATTGATGAGTATGTGACATGTTAAATTAATTTTAACATGCATAAAACGAGTTATCATTATGAAATAAATGATTCATATGAAGTGCATTAGCATAAAATAATTTATTTTACATAAAATGAATTTTCAAGCAAAAAGGCGATTTTTAAGCATAAAATAATTTTATGAGTATTTTAAAATAATTTTTAACATAAATATTTTGGGGGAAATTTTAAAGAAAATAATAAGAAAAGCATTTTTATTTTAACTACCTATACTCAGCCCTAAAAATAATTAAAAAGCCCAAATACCCAAAAGCCCACTACATCAAAATACTCCTAAGCTAGCTTATTAAGGTAATCATGGAAATTATCCAAAACTCTACATATATATTATGAAAATTTAGCCAGCCCTCATTCTAGTAGCCACCATTCTGTTATTTCATTATTTTGATAGAAAAATTTCTCTCAAAATTATTCTCTCTACCGAAATTCACAAAATATTTTCAAACTTTATAATTTCGCTACCGTTTTGTAAGTTTCACTTCCTTTCAATTTATTATTGGATTTTTATGAAACTAATTATGGAAAAATTATTTTGAACTAAATATTTACTAATTTTGATTGATAAAATTTAGCCTAGGTGAATTCTTGAGAGAGAAACTAATTTTTCTATCGAATACACCAACCTCTCTACGCGATTTCTCCAAAAGTGAATCTTACAACTGAAAATTTAAATTTTCATGCATAAACACTATAAGGGGAAGGGGGGGGGGGGGTGATTTCTACATATTTGTGTTCTAAATTGATTTTTGATGTGTTTAGATGAAAAATATCGAATTAAATCATATTTCTACATATTACTATAATGACCGAAAAGTTTTGAAAAATAAAGAAATTCAAGGTTTCCGGTCCTAGAACTTGAAAGTTGGAAAATTTCATGATTTTATATTTTTATGGCTACCAATTTGTGTATAGTATAATTCTAGATTGATATTTGTTATGTTTGGATGGGAAATAATGATTTAAATCATGTGCTGATATATTATTGTAATAAATAGAAAGCACGGAAAGTAAGAAAACTCATGATTTTCACTCTAAACCCTAAACTTGGAATTTTCATGCATAAGAAATACCTATGGCTGCTAATTTTTGTGTATTGATGTTCTAAACTGATATTTATTGTGATTGAATGAAAAATAATGGTTTAAATCACATGTTTACAAATTGCTGTAATGACCGAAAAGTATTGGAAATAAGAAAACTCATGGTTTTTCATCCTGAAACCTAAAGTTAGAAATTTTCATGCATATGGATCTATATATGTGCTGATTCCTACATGTTCATGTTGTACAATGATTTTTGTTTTGATTACATGAAAAATCTTAATTTAAACCATGTTTCTATATATTACTATAATAGACGAAAAGTGCGTAAGAAAATTCAAGTTTTCTCTTTTAAGGGTTATTCGGCCTACATTGGGAATCTTATCCCAATGTCTATAATTTTTATGTAATGTATTTTAATGATTATTGGCATGTATGAATGAATGATAAATGGTTAAATTGCATATTGGTTGAAGGAATGACTTTAGACAAGGCTAAAGACAATTTGGTATACTTAAGGTCTCTTAACCTTGTGTTGTGATTGCAATGTGAATATGATTGGGTAATATGGAAATAGGTTTTATGAGTTGTCAATAATGAATTTATGGTCTTGAGTTGATGAGGAGACTAATTGAATGAATTAGGCATAAGAGATAGGCATGACACTTGAAAGGCTATTGATAAGTTGACATATATGAAAGTATTAAGTGTACTAAGATGATTGTTAAAGTGAATTGATATCAAGATCATGACATTATGCTTGACTTGAGAAAAGTATGGGTATGATTTATAATGTGTTTTCATGTAAGCCTAGAAAGGCTAAATGGGCAAGACTTTTAAAGTCAACATGTTATTGCAAGTGATTAGTGCACATCTATGTGCAACTCCAAGTGTATGCGAATGTTATACGTGCATGGGGTAGTTATGGGATAGGATAGCAGGATGATTAAATATATACTAAGCATTGAATTAAATATTATGTTAGAGCTGGAGGAGTTCTAGAGGTTCAAGGGCTACAAGTACTAAGAGCTAAGGAACCACAAGGTGAGTAAACATTATACTATTGTTACAAGTGCAAGCTATCATGATTAAGTTAATGAGAACCTTTGAGATCCCCAAAACCTAAGTTCACTTCATTTTAAATTTGATTATGTGATTTCTTTGCAAAACTTGGGTTGCTAAAAGACAATTGGTCCGAAAATCAATAATGTTTATTCAATGATATGAAAAACCTTTTTGAGATTGCACCTTACCTACTTTCTTTCTGGAACTACACTATTATTGAATCTTATGTTCAAAAAGTTAAACTTCTATTATTATTGTGGTACATGTTATTGTTACCTTAAATGCTATTATTATATATGAATAACATTAGCTCTAGCTACGGTACCTCTAATCCTTTATGCAGAAATCCTCATGCCAATACGAGTAATCATCGGAACTTGTGCACATGGTCTTAACCCGATGGACAGGGATACTGTATCCACCTCAGCTAGAAGGGGCGGTTCTAGCCATGGAGCCTGATCAGTTTCACGACCTTATAAGTTATGGGTTGGGAGTTAGAATTTGGTATGAGGCCACCTCTCCCTCGAGTGAATGAGCTAGCATAATCATTTACTCTCTATGGGTAATAAGTGTTATAAGTGTGATTTTCTGCAAACCTGTTATAGTGAAAATCTTGCTAAAGTGAAACTGTGAAACCATGATTTGTATAAGTGTAAGTAGGTTCTATAGGCGTGGGTGACCTTATGTCTCCCTATGTTCTAGGACCATCATATCTCTAAAATTGGGATGTGACATTACTACTCACCATCCAAAATTTTTTATAATAACTAGGGTTAGGTAAAGAGCCTTTATTATGCAAAGTGATGCATGAAAATCAAATTAAACTTTAGTGAGCTAAATGAAAATTATTTTGGAAAAATCCCAACCAAGTAGTAATCCTCTTATTTGCTTCCGTTTATTAAAAAGATGGCAACTAGTCTCTAATGGAGTCGCCAGCTGTAAAGCCTTACCAGACTACCTGTCCTATCAACTAAGAGAGGATTGAAATGCTTATTCGGATTTGAACTCATATTAGAACCCTCAAGCTCGGATAGGTTGATTTTGAAAATGATTTGGGAGCCGCCACCTTTATTTAATAGGAAAAATATTAAGGGAAAAACTAAATTTACTTTAATTTTGTCCCAAAGAAAAAATGCCCTAACCTCAAGTGAAAAAAGAATTCAAGGACTAAGTTTTTGGTTTTAAATAATCTCGATTTAGCTCCTAAGTATAATCTAACTTAAAAATTGATTTCATAGATGACAAGATTAAATTGCGATTAAAATGCATGAATATGGTATATTTATAAATGCATGGGTAACTAAAAGAAAATTGAATATCCATAAGTAAAGGAGAGTATTTTTTCTAATCCTTATGGGATCTAGGAAAATCACAAGTTGCTCCTTTATTCTCAAAATAATAATAATTAATTACAAAATAATTAATATTGGGAGGTCTCATATAACCCTTATAGGTTCTAGAAGGACCATGAATTCCTTTACAATATGATTTAAAATAATATTTATAAAAATATAAGGACAAGGGTTGGTTTTGAATTTGGATTTGTGGCTTAAAGTTAGATCCCAAGCATGCCTTCATACTTTATTAGATCAAAACTCATGTAGTTCACAACACAATTAGGTAAAAGGGTTTTAGAGGTTGGTTAGATCGATTTGATTTGGTTTGAGGATTTGGGGGTGAGAGAAGATGCTATACCTTCTCTTTAGGTGAGCGTGTGGGGGGAGGATTTTGCCGAATCAAAACTCTATTTCAAAAAGCAAGGATAAAATGGTGGATTCGATTTAATTAACCCAAGGAGGATTAATTTCATGGATTGATTGCTTAATTACCTAATTTTTAATTAATTAAATGATTAATTAACCAATTTGAGTGCAAATTAATTAAAATTGATCAATTAAAATCAAGGAGAATTTAATTAATTAAAGTGGCTACTCAAGGAGAATATGAGAGATTAATTTAAAGGGAGAAGAGAAAAGAGCAAGTCAACAAGTGCTCTTGATGTGTCTTGAAATGAAGAAATGAAGGGGTATTTATAGGCAAATGAAGGTGGGGGTATTTTGGGTAATGGAGAGTGAAAAGATGAAAAGGGTCAACCTTTAGCAGTTGAAATTTGGACCATAAGGAGTAAAAGTGTCATTTTGGATGAGTAGAAGGGGACTAGCCATTAAAAATGGCGACAACCGTGCCAAGACTCCGCCTAAGGGTCTGGTGGAGGCACTAGCAATTCTAGCAGCTGCTAACATGGCACAAATACCATCAGGATATAAAAATCGAGGCAAACACTGGATGACTGGCGGTGCCATCAGCACTCCAATAGACAAGTCAACTTTTTGCCTTTTTCTATCCTCTAGGTTTGTTTTTGGGGCTTTTGAGCCAATTTTTAGGGTATTCTAAAGTCTAAAAATTATCAATCTATGTCGATGGGTCCAAAATTAATTAATGAATAATTTGGCAGTCAGTTTTGAAAGTGATCCAGTCAATTTTGGAAAAGTGTTATCGGTATAGAATCTCCAATCAAAGTCAAGAAAGTTCAGTCTATATAATATTATGCATGAAAATCCATTTTTTCAGGGTGCTGCCTGCATCCTACAAAAGGGTGTTGCCCCTTGACCCATGCTAGCTAAACAGCTAGTGGGACCACCATACTAATTATGCATAGCGTGCTAAACTTAGCAAGTGTCAAACTGCAACCGTATCATGAGAGTACTAAATTAAAGGTTCACATACCTCTAAATTTTGAGCTTCTTTATGACCTACATTAATTAAAAATATATATATAATAACATCAAACGCATATAAATATATAATGTATGTAATTCTAACATATTAAAATAATATCATATTAAAATTTTTTGCACCTTCATATCTAAAAAGAGTAGTAATCTGTTAACCCTAAATTCATTTTAGAATTAATACCTTTAGATTGTTTAATTAGGTCCTTGTATCAATACTATTAGTCCTTTGAATTATAAAACAATTTTTTTTTATTTTAATTACAAAAAACTTTTCAATTTACCAATAAAAATTTTAGTAGGTAAATTCAAAGGCAAAATTTTCTTTGATTTAATTAAAAAAACTTTCCAATTTACCAACAAAAATTTTGCATCTGACCAATATTTCAGTCGGTAAATTATAGAATAAAATTTTTTTTTAATTCAATTACAAACGCTTTCCAATTTACCAAACAAATTTTTCATTGGTAAATTTACCAACAAAAAATATTAGTGGGTAAATTAAAAAGCTAATTTTTTTTTATTTAATTACAAAAACTTTTTAAATTACGCCAAAAATTTTTCATCGGTAAATTCACCGTCCAATATTTCATTTGGTAAATTATAGAGAATTTTTTTTTCTTTACTGACAAAATATTCTATCATTAAATAAAAATTTTGAAAGGAAATTTCTCTCCAAATCTTTCACTAAAATTTTTTTAAAAAAATTATTGACATAAATTTAGTTGGTAATCCGTAGATAAATAAAAATTTTGGAGGAAAATTTCTCTCCAAATTTTCATTTATTTTTTAAAGAAAAATAAATTAATAACAAATTTAGTTGGTAATTGGTTGGTAAATGAAAATTTTGAAGGGAAATTTCTCTCTAAAATTTCCATTTGATTTTTTAAAAAAAAGTAAATTATCAATAGAAATTTAGTCAGTAATCCGTTAGCAAATGAAAATTTTGGAGAGAAATTTCCCTCTAAATTTTCATTTGAAAGTTTACCAATTGAAATTTATTCGGTAATTAGTCGGTAAATGGCATAAAAAATATAAAAGACAATTTCTTATCTTTTTCTCACACTTCTTCTCTTTCTCATTTCTTATCTTTTTCTCAATTTCTATTTTTTTTCTCAATTTCTTCTCTCCATTTCTTATAAATAAAATTTCTTTTTCTTTTTTCCCATTTAATTATTTCTTCATTTTCTTTTTCATCATTTAATACTTCCATATTCTTTAATACTCATATACTCTTTCTTTCTTATTCTTTTTTTTTTTTAATTTTACTTCTTAAATTTCAAACTCTTCAATTTAAAAAATTTATTAAAATTATTTCAATTTCTTTTTTTTTTTTTTCAGTTTTTGTAATTTATTATTTATATTTCTTAAATTGTTTTATAGCATATAAAAATATTAATGTAATTTTAAAAAATTAATTTTTTGTTATCTTAAATTTAATTTTTTGATTAAATTTTTTATATAAATTTAGTATCTTACCCTTTCTTTTTTACTCTTGTCACTTTTTCTCTTAATTTTAGGTTTGTTTCATTTTTTTTTTGTAGTTTTGAAATATAATTTTAATTTAGTTTTTTTAATTCAGTCATTTTTTATATTCTTTAAGGTTGCTAATTTATTTTATAACTTTTTATTTCTTAATTTTCATGTTCATTCTTAAAATTTTAATTTTTTAAATTATTATTTTAATTATTGAAGATTATGTATTTTTTAAAAATATTTTTTAGAAAATAGAATTTTATCGACGGATTACCAATAAAATATTTTATTTTTTAAAAAATTAATTTGCCAAATTACCAATTGATTTTTGACAAAATATTTAATTTTGAAAATATTTATTTAAACTTTATCGACGAATTACCAATTATTTTTTTCAAAAAATAAAAATTTACCGATAGATTAATGACTAAAAATTTAGTTGGTAAATTGTCTCCCTACAAAAATACTAATGATATAAATTATTTTACTGACAATATAAAAATAATTTATAGACTAAAATTTCATTTGTAATTACTGATAGTTTTGTATTCAGTTGGTAAATTGTGTTACCGAACAAGCTAAATACCGACTAAATTTTTTTATCGATATATCCTCAGCATACGTATTACCAACCAAAAATACATAATTTAGCAATAAAATTTTTAGTCAATAAATTATACTTTTTTTGTAGTGTTTGGGGGCCTATTCATGGGCAAAGGTAGGTAAGGATAAAAAGACCAAAAAGAGTTGGAAAGTGGGCTAAAAGTAGGGGTATTTCTGAAAATTTGGACTGGATAAGGGACACATGGCAGCATCCTTATTTTTTTAGAGATGTCGGTCCATGTTAGAAAATGAAGTGTCCAAGTAGCAATGTATTTGAAAGCTAAAAAAATTTTCTTTCCATCCTCAAACCCCCATCGATTAACGAGACAGCCATACTAGTTTTGCATAGTGCACTAAACTTTACAGGTGATAGGTTATGGTCAGATGATGACAGTATAAAATTAAGGGTTCACACCTACAATTATACAAGGTTACTATAACACTAGGTAAGACACCTCAAGGTCATCTCTCAAGGAAGACTGTGCAAGATTTGTATGATTATAAACATAACAAATAAATTAATAAAGACATACCTAAACACTCTAATCAAGTTTAAAGATGGTGAATATGAAAAATAAATAGAAAAAAATTAAAGTGAATTAGGCAAGTAAACTTCAGGTAAAACATTAAAGGTCTAGGGTTCATATTCATTCATTCAAACTCTTATGCTGGGCTAATTATACAATGAATTATTTTTCCAAATTGAATAATTAACTAAACAAACTAATTTAGGTCCAAAGTCCAATAACTTTCATATTCTTAGATTCTAACCTAATAAAAAATAATAAAATTAATCATCAATTATTAATTAGGTAATATATTTCTAACTCATACCTAATTCCCAATTGAATTTTATTCCAGTTGTGAAATTGTTTCTCAATCTCATTCACTACCTAGGATAATCAATGGTTGACCAGACAATTGATTTCTAATTTAAGTAATTCAACTAAGCTATGCAAATTTAAATAACCTATAATTATCCCGTATATAGGCATTCAAAAGGAATCTTCCTAACCTTAGACAAGAGAAATTTAGTTCACAATTGATTTAGCATTCATCAATACAATTAAATGAATAATTCTAATCATAAATATCATCATGCTTTATAAGTGAATCAAGAAAATAATCGAATTGATATTAAGGTTAAAATGGAATTGAACGAATTATACCTGATAGGTCACAATTCCTCCAAATTCTGATCTTGATTCACAAAGAAAACCAATTAAAAACTAAAATAATCTCCAATCCAAGGTTGATTGATTGATCTAAAATAAAAGATTTTTGCTAAACTAATTGTTTTTGTATTTTTCAGACAAATCTAGTATGAGTTTCAGTGTCTGTTCTCTAAATGGCAGCTCAAAAGAATGCTTAAATAGGAAATGAGAAACCCTTATTCCATCATTCAACTATGGAAAATGCCTTTTTTGACTTGGAAAACACCCTTATTTCATTTTAAAACACCCCTATTTAATTTGAAAACACCCTCCTTACTTTGTTGTGAAATGCATCATTTTAATCCTAAATCCATAAATTAACTTATATTCTGCACATAAAGACACTACAACATAGAACTTATAAAATAACATTAAAACAAGCATAAAAATAGTTAAATTATACTAAAAACTAAACAATTAAACCTACTAAAACTATAACAAAATAGTATAAAACATCCAATTAATCTTTTGAGTTCTTTCTTAATTCGAGGAGGTTGGGCCTTTATTACTAACTTGGCTTTATTCTTATCACCCTCCATTCCACTCTAATGAACCAAGAAACTGAGGAAATTCCCTACCAATACCTTAATGCATACTTCAGAGGATTCATCTTCATTTTGTATTCTCTTATCCTTTCAAAAGATTTTTAAAGATTGGCTAGGTGTTAATGTTCTTGTTGTGATCGAGCCACCACATCATCAATGTAAACTTCCATAAATTTTCCAATCATATCATGGAAAATCAAGTTCATTGCTTTCAAACAAGTTGCTCCAGTATTTTTTTAGCTCAAATGGCATCATGACCCATTCGAAGCCCCGATTAGTCTTGGACATCTATATGCCATCTTACTAACATCTTCCTTAGCAATCTTGAATTGGTTGCACCTAGAATGCCTATCCATAAAACTGAGGATGAAGTTGCATGCAGCAAATTTATCAATATGTCAAAAATCAATGTGGGGACTCATCCTTTGGTGTGGCCATATTAAAGTTCCTAAAATCAATGCAAATCCTTAATTTGCCATTCGTCTTCATCACTAGAAAGATAGTAGAAAGCAATTCGACATATATGGTTGTCCTGATGAACCTAGCATCAAGGAGTCTTTTGATTTCTTCTTGGACTAACTCTTCGACTTCTTTAGACATCCTTCTCATTGGTTGTTTGAATGACTTTAATCCTGGCTTAATGGACAACCAATGCTCTACTAAGGATTGGTCTAGACCTAGCATCTTATCATAGTTCCATACAAAGCAATTCTTGAATTCTTTTAATAAAGCTACTAACTTAGCCTTACAATCAGCATTCAATTTTGCACTAATGAATGTAGCCCGAGGATCGAATTTAGTGGGTAAGTTCACTTCTTTCAATGGGTCTTATACTTTAGTCAGCCAGTTTAAGATCTTTAAGCTATAATTGACTAAATGTTTCTTGATCCTCATCTTTATATATGTACTTGGCCACAACTAATCTACATTCCTAGAAGAGATCTACTATCTTCCTCAAACATTCTTTTTGTTATTTAGACTTAATCATTAGAATTTAGTTTAAGGAGAACACTTGGCTATTGAGCTAAATTGAAGTAGGTTGAAATACTTAACTAAAGGATGTTGTAATTGCTCTTGACATTTGCCGCAAACATTCATTTAAGCAGAGTTTTTCAACTGACCTTCCTTTGAACAATAATGAAGCCTTCTACAAGGTTTTCCTTTGTGAAGTCAATCATGGAAACATCAACCTTCTCCAGATCATCTTTACTCAGGCTAAGCTTCTTTAAAAGTCTTAAGGGTAAAATGTTAACCCCTATTGAACCTCTTCATCTTCACCTTTTATAGGCTCTACTTCTAATATATCTCTATTCAGTGTAGACTACTATCCAGGTTTACAAAGAAAATCATCAAATAGGAGGGTGATCACATTTATACTAGCTTTTGAGATTTATGCCCCCAAATTTGATTCTTGCTTATTCTTTATGTTGTCTCGTCTTTTCCTTCCTTATTAGGATGTTTTGGCTTAGGTAGCATACTTTCCTTCATTTTTTTACTGAACCAATCTCCTCGACCAAATATGACTTGGGCTTATATTTAAATAGAATAGTTTAGCCAAAGTATTATCTCTTCATCTTATTGTAGTTGAACTTAGTCTCACTAACCTCTCTTTATCTCTGGCTTGCACCTTATCCATCGCTTCCCCTCTTTTGGTTGCTTGCTTAATTCTTATATGGCCTATGTCTGTTTGTACAACATTCTCTTCTATATTTTTATAAGAATTAGCCTATTAGTTTCTCTTTTTCTATTGAGGCTTATGTCTTTCCTACCTTTTAGTATGCTAAGGTTTTCACCTAAAAGAGGCAGGTTCCCTTGGCTATTCCCTCTCTTAGTGGGCTTCACTTCTAGGTGGAGGTATAGGTTATGGCCTTAATTTAGGAAGTTCTTTCTTTAACTTTTTTGGCTGCTTAGGGTTTTGCCTAGGCCTTTAGGCCACTGCATGCCTATATTTCCTTGGTCACAGGGTTTTCTCTCCTGCGATCTTCTCGAGTGCAGCTTTTTTGGCTCTTCTTTTATGGATGACTTGGAACTCAGGCTTGCATGATGGGCATATCAGACATGTTTCTGACTTAAACACCTTTTTTTATAGCTATATGAACCCTTAATATTACATTCTTATGCTACAGCTGCAACTTGACACCTACTAAATTTAGTGTGTTACAGAAAACCAATATGATAGTCTTGCTTATCGATTAGTGGGCAAGGGTCCAGGGGGAAACAGTGATAAAGAAAAAATAGGCTTTCAGGCATTATAATATAAGGATACTTAATTTCTTGATATTGACTAGTGTTGTGCTTAAAGAAATGGTGGAGCCAATTACAGCAGAAGCAAGGTGGTGGGGTGAAATTTCAAACATTTTAAAATTTCACTTCACCTAATTAAATCCAAACATTCATTCAAGTGGTCAATTAATTTGTGTGTAAAACATATATGCAAAGAAAGAAGAAGGAAGAGCAATCGTATTACCTCTTAAAGGTTCATTCTTTCTTTAACAAAGAGCTCCCCAAGTGTGAAGCCTCTAGATCATCCACACCTAACTCACCTTTAAGTTTCCATTTGGTTTCTTTAGTGATGAATTCCTCTCTTGGTTGCATAATATTGATTCAAGATCTTCCCTCAAAAACCTTCTCTTTAATTTATTTTAGATTAAACTCATTTTCAATTTGCAAGCAATTAGTCTTTCACAAAGAACAAAGAAAATAATTGAAATTCAAAAGAAAAATTAAAGAAACTATTTCTTTGTCTTTTCTTTCTCTCTTTCAATTTTTCTTTCTAAAAGCTTCAAAATGAAAATTATGATGCTCACTTAATAAAGAAGATGAACATAAACTCTTTATGTACATCTTTTCTCAAGACTCAACCCTTAAGTCTTTGCCAAAAGACTCTTCCACCCTTTTATGCTTTATACTTTATAATGAAATGTCCATTTTACCCTTTAGGCCTAATGAATATTTCCATAAAGCCAATTAAAGTGGAAATGACCATTTTAAACTTAGTAGAAAATTCTTTAACCCTTAAACCTATCACATGGGCTTATGAATAGTGAATTTTCTCTAACCATTAAATTGCCTCTTTTCCATATCACATATAGGCTTAGGCCATATTTCATATGTTAAGGGTTTTCACTAAGCTTAAAATTAAGTCTTTGATTTGTCCTAATTATTTTCAATTTAATCTTTCTCATTTGCATCATATACAAATTAAGATTTAATTGAATCAAAACCTTTACAAATTAAACATCAGGACATGCTAGGGTTCTTATAAATAATTACATGTTTAATCATTTTACTACTCATCAATTAATTAAACACTTTAATTAATTATTATGGTAAATATTTTACATTTGAAGGTGATCACAACTGGGTGTGTAACTTTCTAAGTTCATGTCTAATTAGTAATGGGATTAAGAAAATATTTTTTATCTATCAATATGAAATCTCCAATTCACACTTAGTCCCATGATTTGTGAGTGACTGTGAACCCTCAAAAATGCACCTCCAGTGGACCATCTTTCAGTTACGAACCCACAGAATCAAACAGAGCTCGAATCAGAGCTGAAACAGGCCCGAAACGGATAGAAACGGATTGAGCAGGGCGAGTGGCGCTGGGAGGCACGTTTTCCATGCCACCCAGAAGGCGGCACGCATTTTGTGCCTCAAAAGCCATAGCCGTGCTACCTGCACGGCACCAAGGGGATGCTGGCAGTATGGCGGCATGCCAGGCATGCCGCCCATACGGCCGGTGCGTCGGCCATGCCGCCCCTACAGCCGACGCCGCCGCCCGTACCGTCGGATCCTCTTCTGGCAGCTCTATAAATAGGAGCCTCCTCTAGCCTCATTTGGCATGATTTGCAAAGCATTCTAAAGCAATTCAAGAGTTTTCCAAAGCAGTTGAGGCATATTTCAAAGCATATTTTCGTTCTTATACTCACATACTTGTTGTTTCTAGATCCAGATTCCAAGTTTCCTTTGAATTCAAGGTGGAGTTGAGATCCGGAGCAAAACTAGTTCCATTCGTTTGAAAGCTAAGAAAAGCAAAGGTATAATCCCTTTTCTATTTTAAAATTCTAAATTCAAATTTAGAATTGTCTTTAGGTCTAAAACTGAAAAGATCTAAAAAACTTATTAATTTAAGAATCAGAATTAAGTTAATAAGCAAACCAACACATTTTTAAAACCCCTCCTTCATAAGAAGGGAGAACTACGTGGGGTTTGATTCCTATTCAATAGGATATGCAGGCCACCATTCTGAAAGGCATCAACTCCAAAAATCCTTTTTATCAATATTGTTTTCCTCCTTTTTTTATTTTATTTGTATTAATCTTTTGTTTATGTTTTTATCTTAGTTTACTTGGGGAATGTATGCTTTTCCTAGTACCCATAAGGGCTAGAGGAAAGATCCTCTCTATTTTGATTATTTTGATATTGTAATAATTAAGTAGGATTTATCTTGTCTATTTATTTATTATTGTCATTCCATCACATCATATATATATATATATATATATATATATATATATCTGTTCATTCATCATTATATTCCTGTTCATGCATACACAAAAATTCATTTTTAAGAGTTATTTGCATTTTTAGCCAAACTAAAGAAAATAACATTTTCTTAATTGTGTAATTACCAAAACCTGATCCCCGAGCCCTCCTTGGTCACTCGTGGATTGGTGCATTTTCCATTGGGATAAATCAAATTATTTTTGGAGTCAACCATATTGGGTTTTCTTTAATTTTCCAATTAAAATAAATAAATTAAAGTGACGACTCACTTTTCAACTGTCACATTACAAAAATCAATTTTCTGAACTTATAACGAGTTCCAATCATGGAGTTTCTCCCGAAGAGCATTTCGATTCCTTGGCGGATTGGGTTGGTGCTCGAGCGAGGCCTCACAGTTGGTGACTCCACTGGGGACTTAATTCTTTTTCAAATAAAAGATAAAGTGGATTACTTTTGGTAAAAAATAAAGTTTGGCTCTAAAGGCAAAATAACTCTTTCATGCATCACTACACCGGACTCCTTGTCCAAAAAAAACCCTAGCTTCCTAGGAAAACAAAGGATAGAAAGTAACATCAAGTGGGCAGCCTTCCTTAGGTCTACTTGCTGATAGTGAAATCATCCAGCCCATAACGTATCCTGTAATCCTTTTAGAGGTATAACGAGTATGCACATACCATTGGACCCATGCGAGGCTCCTTGTCTCATATGTGGTTAGGTATATCGCATCTCTAGTGTGATGGGTTCCCTTCAAACCACCCTAACCCTTTCATGTAATGACTCATAGAACCTTTCCTTTAGGATTGTATGAACCGTAATACTGAAACTTGGTATGTCATTATCATGAAACCTTTTTTCCATTCATGCATACATGCATGCATGCATAAACCTTACAAAACTAGAGAGTCTTAATTCCACTCAAACATTGCTAGTCCCAAATCCATGTCAACCCATGGTCCTAGTCAAAATCTGATATACTCCATGATCTTTATCCCATACCTAAGCTAGAAACTGACCCAGCTTCATTTCTTTATTCTAAAGGTTGACAAGATGTCTATTGCCGGAGAAGAGAACTCTACTACTAGAGCTGATGAGATTTTTGATGAGCTATTTTCCAAACTGTCTGAACACCAAGAGACCATCATGAAAAGGCAAGAAGTCCTTTTCCAAGACATGCTGAAGGCCCAAAGGAGGGCTATAATGGAGGATGTCCGTGCCATGTTGGAATAGACCTCCCTGGCCCAAAACCTCACTGAGCCAAAGTCATTCAAACCTGACCCAAAACCCACCTTTTATCCTGTCTATGGAACCACTTCCAGAGTTGAATCCAAAGATAAAGAAACTGCAAACAATGATATCATCCCACCACTACCAATCCCATCACTAGAGTTCCTCAAAAACAACTCGCCAACAACAAATATCACTTCTGCCTCCACCTCCCAACCCGCGGATCCTTTCCAAAGGAAGGAGGTTAGCCCTGAGATTAAAGCCTGCATGGAAAAGATGGAGCGTATGGAGAAGATGCTGTTAGGGATGAAGAAGAAAGAGGATTTGGTTGATACAGAATCCTTAAGCTTGTTCCCTGATGCAAGGGTTCCTCCCAAATTCAGAATGCCTGAGTTTGACAAATTTGATGGGACTACCTGCCCCAATACCCACCTCAAAGTCTATGTGGGAGCTATGCAGCCATTGGGTGTGGATAATCAACTTCTAGCCTAATTATTTCAACAATCACTGACCGGAACAGCTGTGAAGTGGTTTGTGGATTTGGATGTCACCAAGAAACGGACCTGGGAGGACATCTGCAACATTTTTGTTCAACAGTATCACCATAACATCAAGGTCGATGTAACCAGAAGAGACCTCGAGACCACCAAATAGTATGCAAAGGAATCCTTTTCCTCGTTCCTTATGAGGTGGAGGAAGAAGGCTTCTCAAATGGTAAACTGACCTCTTGAAAATGAGCAAATTGACATAATTGTCAAGAATCTCTTGCTAGTTTACCAAGAAAGGCTACAGACTCCGTACTTGCCTTCCTTCAAAACCCTAATTACCATTGCTTCAAAAATTAAAGATTTGATTCAGAGTGGTAAGATCAAAGAAGACACTGCATCAGGGTCAAGGTATAAGAAGCCCACTCATTAGGGTAATGTCACTTCCTCAATGAATCAGAAAGGGGGGGAAGTTAATACTATGACTATTAAGAAGCCTATTCGAATCGAAAGGAGGTAGTTTTCCGACCTTGGGGGTGTGCCTATGAGTATCATCCTAAAGAAGCTGCTTGAGGGAAATATGGTAAAACTTCTGGATCCAAAACCAATCCCCAATCCACTTCCCAAAAATTACAACCCACATGAGAGGTGTGATTATCATCAAGGACTTGGGCACAAAACAGATGCGTGCAAGGCCTTTAGACATAGAATTCAGGACCTCATTGACTCCAATGACCTGATTCCCCCAAAAGCCCGACCCAACATCAACACTAACCCTTTACCCAACCACATAGTCAATGCCATAAACAATCATGAGGGAGTTGATCCCATCTCCTTGATAAAGTCAAATCTCGGTTATTACTATGTCTTTGACCTTTCTAACCTAGTTGAGGAGATAGATGCCATCACCAGAAGTGGCAGAGTTATCCAGCACCAACCAACCCCAAACACACAACCTACCAAACCCATTTCTGCACCTGCTGATAAATTGAAAGGGATTCTTGAACCAGACGAAGATCCCATTCTTAAACAACTCAAGAAGACACAAGCCAACATCTCAATTTGGAGTTTAATCCAATCCTCATACCCACACCGCCAAGCTCTTTACAAGGCATTGAATCAATGCCAAGCTCCCATTGACATTACACCAGAAAACCTAGTGGCTTTTATTACCTCTGCTGCTAAAGGGCTATCTATCACTTTTGGAGAAACTGACATTCCAGAAGGAGATCCCAACCATAACAATGCCCTCTACATCACAGTGGTTACACGGGGAAAGACTATGCCAATGGTTCTTATTGATAATGGTTCAGCTCTGAATGTGTGCCCTCTGAAAGTGGCAAGCTACTTAGGATTGGAGGTTACTGATTTCACCCCTTCATATCAAATTGTAAGGGCGTATGACAATACCAAGAGGGAGGTCCTTAGAGTAGCCATCATTGATGTAACTATTGGGCCAACATCTTTCACCATACCATTCCAAGTGATTGTTGTACCTTCTTGCTTTAACCTATTACTAGGGAGGCCCTAGATCCACCAAGC
This sequence comes from Reutealis trisperma, assembly GCA_947687605.1. Classification (NCBI taxonomy): domain Eukaryota; kingdom Viridiplantae; phylum Streptophyta; class Magnoliopsida; order Malpighiales; family Euphorbiaceae; genus Reutealis; species Reutealis trisperma. The sequence continues at coordinate 165,525 of CANTUT010000089.1, forward strand.
TAAGGCTATTCCTTCTTCCCTACACCAGAAGGTGAAGTTCCCTTTCAAAAATGGGGTTGTGATTGTAAAAGGGGACATGCATGGAAGACCAGACATTCCAAGCTCTGTTCCTATTCTTGAGATTCAACCTGAGCTATCCTCCTATCCACTTTCAGGTTTCTCCTTCATAAAGTACATTGAAGGTGAAAAGGGTAAAGAATTTGTTCCCTTTGATTTTGACCCCTTTGGGAATATTGTTATTGCTAACATGCTCCGCAAAATGAATTACTTTCCTAGTCTAGGTTTGGGAAGAAGCCAACAGGGCTTGAAGTCTTTCTTGGACTATCTAGTGGTAACACCACCATTTAGGGTAGGATATGAGCCCACTGATGAAGATATTGAGGAGATGGAAAATCAGGCCAAAGACCGAATAGTTGCCCTTAAGAGAGGTGAGGTTTATGATTGGCCCATACGGCTTTACTTCAAAACCCTAAACGGCTATTTTGTAAAGAAAGGTGACACAATTCCTTATTGTAACTTTCTTAAGCCTTGGGTCTGCCCTATTACCAGTAAATTGATTCCCGGATTTGAAATTTTTTCTGATGTTAGGCTTGAGATAGAAGATTATGAACCAATCTACATACTCGGTCAAGATTGGGAAGAGTACATGGAGGCCAGTCTCTTTGATGAAGTGTCCATGCTCACTGTTGAGGAGGAGAAAATTGACCCTTCCACCTTAATCTAGCCCACCGAGACCGAGCTGCAAAATTGGTCCTTTGAGGAAAGCCCTTTCCATCCATCCAAATCAGAGTCTGAACCAGAATCCATACCTGAGTCAGAGTCTCAGTCTGAGATAAACTCATCTTCTGAATATGAGTCTATCTCTTCTCTTTCTTCTGTTGATGATGTAACTGACCTTGAAGGTCTCACTTTTTGGTTTGATGTAAACTGGGACATGTCCCCACTTGAAATCAATAAAAATCAAACTCTTTTCTCTTACGACTTTGTGTCTCCATTTTTCTTTGATGTTCCAACTTTTAAATCTGACTTAAATGAGACATCAAGTAAAAATGAAATAAATGAAATAAAAGATGACACAATTAAAGAGCCTATCAATGCTGGCACTCATGACATACAAAAAATTACATACATTGCTTCTGCATGCATAGATAGGGATCACATTGAAAGGATGATCAGAGAGTTTCAAGACTATTTTGCATGGCAACTGAAAGACATGATAGGGTTGGATCCAAGCATAGCAGTTCACAAAATCCCAGTTTATCCAGGTGCTAAGCTTGTCAAGCAAAAATTAAGAAGACTCAAGACAGAATGGTCTATTCCAATTAAAGAAGAAATTGCCAAGCTACTAGATCACAACTTCATTAAGCCTATCAATTATCCATCCTGGCTGGCTAACATTGTGTCGGTTCCCAAGAAGGATGGTAAAGTCAGAATGTGTGTGGATTACAGGGATCTGAACAAAGACTATCCTAAGGATGATTTTCCTCTGCCTCATATTGATTTATTGGTAGACCGCATGGCAGGTTCTGAATTAGTTTCCTTAACCGACCTGGCTGCAGGGTATAATCAGATCATGGTTCATCCTCTTGACAAAGAGAAGACAACATTCATTATTGAATGGGGCACCTATTGCTACTGTGTCACGCCATTCGGGCTTAAAAATGCTGGAGCAACCTACCAGAAGATGGCAACTACCATTTTCCATGACATGATGCATAAAGAAATTGAAGTTTATGTGGATGACATGGTAATCAAAGGCACCATTGTTAAAGAACATTCAGAGGCATTAAGGTGATTCTTCCTTAGACTTCGCCAAAACAATCTGAAGCTCAATCCTGCCAAATGTGTCTTTGGAGCCTCATATGGAGTATTCCTAGGTCACATGGTTAGCAAGAAGGGTATAGAAGTAGACCCTGCTAAATCAAAAGCAATTCTGGAAATGCCACCTCTAAAAACAGAAAAGGAGATCAAAGGTTTCCTTGGGCGGCTATAATACATTAGTCGATTCATCAATCAATTGGCTGATGTATGTGGTCCTATCTTCAAGCTACTTAAAAAAGGAGCCTCCAAGTAGTGGAATGATGACTGTCAAAGAGCTTTTGACCAGATCAAGCAGTACTTACTAAACCCACCAGTGCTACAGCCACTAAGGTTTGGAAAGTCTTTGTTGCTTTATCTATTAGTAACCGATGAAGCAATGGGGGCAATGCTTGCCCAAAATGCTCCTGACTCCAGTAAGGAGAATGCCATTTATTACCTGAGAAAAAGGATGCTATCTCATGAGCTCAAGTACAGTTTTATAGAAAAACTGTGTCTTGCTTTGGTATGGGTCTGCCACAAGCTGCAACACTACCTTTGTTCCTTTACAACTCATGTTCTTGCTGACAAGAGCCCTTTGAAATTCCTTATGGAGAAGCCGGTTCTTGACAGTAAGATGGCAAGGTGGATGGTTGTATTAGCTGCATATGATCTAAAATATGTGCCGTAGAAAGCAGTAAAGGGTAGCATAGTGGCTGATCAGTTAGCTGTAGCTCCAGTAGATGATCATTGGGTTGAACCTGAATTTTTTGATGAAGACATCCTGATAATTAACACTAAAGTATGGAAGCTCTACTTTGATGGGGCATCTAACAATAAAGGATATGGTGCCGGCATCATGTTCATTACACCAAATGGAGAAAACTTACCCATTGCCATCAAACTGAACTTCGAGGTGACAAATAATGAAGCAGAGTATGAGGCATGCATTTGTGGTCTTGAGGCAGTAATAAGGCTCAGAATCAAATGCCTTGAGATTTATGGGGATTCGAATCTGATAGTCTCCCAAGCCTTGGGAAAATGGAAGATCAGAGAAGAGCGTTTGGTTCCTTACCATAAATGCCTAAATGAACTAGCAGCTAGCTTTCATGAACTATCTTTCCATTATCTTCAAAGGACGAAGAACAGATTTGCTGATGCCTTGGCAACACTTGCTTTGATGCTTGATATAAGCGACGGCTTCATAATCAAACCAGTTACAATTGAAGTTAAGCATGAGTCAGGCTATGTAGCTCATTGTTTGAATATCCAAGCGGCTAACAACAAACCATGGTTTTGGGAAATTTTCAACTACATCAAGAATGGACTCTATCCTGAAGGAGCCTTTAAGACAGAAAAAAGGACTTTAAGATAATTGTCTAAGGGTTTTATTCCAAATGGGGAAGTACTCTACAAGCAGACTTGGGACAACATCCATCTGAGATGTGTCGCTGATGCAGAAGCCCAACAGATCATGGAACAGGTGCATGGTGGCAACGAAGGTCCACACATGAATGGAATTACTCTAGCCTGCAAGATCATGAATCAGGGTTACTTCTGGCTTACCATGAATCAAGATTGCGCAAGATATGTACAGAAGTGTCATAAATGTCAGATCTATGCTAAACTTCAAAAGAAACCTCCTGTACCTCTATCTCCTATCACTACGCCTTGGCCATTTGCAACTTGGGGCCTAGATGTCATTGGTCGGTAAACATGAATTCATTCTCGTGGCTATTGACTACTTCTCTAAATGGGTAGAAGCTGCATCTTACTAGGTATTGAACTCCAAACGAGTAGCCCAGTTTATTCGTACCAACATCCTTTGTAGGTACGAGGTCCCTTTTGAGATCATTACTGATAATGGATCTCACTTCCAAAAGGAGGTTGCTCTGTTATTAGAGAAGGAGAAAATTCAACACCACAAGTATTCTCCGTATAGACCCCAAACAAACAGCGCAGTTGAAGCCGTAAACAAGACTCTAAAAAGTATACTGCAAAAGATGGCTGACAACTATAAGGATTGGCACCTGCATTTGCCATATGCCTTATGGGGATACAGAATAATAGTACATACTCCAACCAGTGCTACACCTTACTCTTTGGTGTACGGGATGGAAGTCATCCTTCCAATCGAGGTAGAAATCAAGTCAGCTCGCATTCTGAGGGAGAGCCAGTTGGACAAAGTGGAATGGGCAAAAGGTTACCACAACCAACTTCTAGCCATCGATGAAAAAAGAATGGATGCCTTATATCAGATGCAAAGTTATCAACAGAAACTGGCTCGACATTTCGATAAGAGAGTCAAGGACAGAGGATTGCAAGAGGGTCACCTTGTTTTGAAAGAAATAAGGCCACCTATTCATGATCCAAGGGGAAAATTCAGACCAAACTGGAGTGGTCCATTTCTGATCAAGAAGATCTTATCCAGAGGAGCTACAATCTTGACAGACTTGGATGGCATAGAATTTGCTAGTCCATGCAACCTGGATCAGCTCAAGAGATACTTTGCATAAAGCATCCTTGTAACTCATGCATAGCATTTGCAAGCATTGTAAAATCATGATCAGCATTCACATTCTTTTCTTCAAAGACAAAATTATGTGGACCTGATTCTCCATAAAGAGGAAAAAGAATAAAAATCATAAAGCATTGTAAGGAGATACATAGGCAGCCCATGTGGGTTCGGTCCAATTCATTAATTCAATTTTCATTTCACATTCATTCGGCTCCTAATTGTGTCATAGAAAAAAATATAATAAGCTCGCTAAGTTGAAAACCCGAAAGGGTGGCTTAGGCAAAAGTTAGAGCAGCAAAAAGAGATGAAAAAATGAATGATGTCTTATTTTGTTTCATTTAAACTTTGGAACATTTAAAAGAAAATACAGACATGGTCAAAATTTGTCCTAAACTAAAACAGTAATCATGCCTCTTCTTCTATCTCCTCAAGAATAGCAGCTTTTTTAGCTTTCTCTGATTTCCACAAGTTGGCTATCCACCAATCAATATACTGTATGGATTTACCACCTTGGTCAGCAGGGCGAATAGCATGAAAACCCCTTACCCATCCATTTCTAACAGCTTCGGCAATAGTCTCGGTAATCAAAACAGATTCAAACAAAGCGCCATCTGGGGGCACGCCCTGACTGTGTCCCATGACGCATAACCCTGGTAGCTTGGTAAAAGGTCACGATCCTTAACCCCAACAGATAGACCATCTTGTAGCCAAAGCTCATGGTCATGAATCTTTTGATCTTATACCACTCGTACCTCCACAGCAGGTCGTCAAAGTCCAGCTTCATTAACCATTTTGTCCATTCTTTCTCGGAATCCCATTTTATCACAATGGTCTGAGTTCTATACTAAGAAGCAGAATAATCCACCTTCATGGGGGGATCAACTATCTGGAGATGATCTCTTAGCCAAATCTAAAAAAGTGCAGAAGAGATAAGCATAAACACAGGAAGTAGTTGAATGGAATTCAGAAGTCAGACTTCAACTAACCTAAAGAATAATAGGGCTAATTGACCATGGCCCACCAGAAGTGCAAGATCTGTCCAAACTCATGATGGTCTCAGCCAACACTATAGCTGCAATAGATCTACCCTCCTCCATTTGCGGAATCAGCTCAGTAACTCTTACATCGCCCCAACCAGTAGGACTCACGAAATATATCCGACAGTTAAATAAAAGGATAGAGCCCACATCCTCAAATGGAACCACCCATCATACTCAAAATCCTTAGGATCATGGAATTCTGCTATCACAACAGTCAGATCTACCCAATCATCCACCACCATGGGACTAGCAGCCTCAGTACTCAAATCAAAAAGTCCTTTGAAAGAATTAAAATATCCTACCTTCTCAACAGGAGTAGCTAGCATAGCCTCTGGATCAGATCCAAGCAACACAGAAAATTCTTCAAATGTAGGACACATTTCTTCCATAGATGTCCCAAATCTAAAGACATGGGCACTTGGATCCCAAAAGCGCAAGCAGGCACGCAAAAATTCCCAATCAACCTTTATTCCTCTTAGGGTTGGCATAGCGCTTACCCCATACCTTCCCAGATTAATTCTCTCCACTTTTGTGAGGTTCTTGCACCATAAGAACATCGCATGGCTGAAATAGGGCTCCATTGTGAAAAATAAAAAATAAAATTTTTAATGGAGAGCAAAAAAAGTGATTGAAAATGACTTTTTGAGGCACAAAAATAGAGAGTACGGGCTGAAAGTGGACAAAAAGCTATTTAAATAGACAGATTCTAACCTGCCATAGTTGCTGTCGGTGGCACAGTAGTGTGCCTCCTGGTATGGCGGCACACCGGCCGTCCCACTACGGCGGTGGCACGGTCGTACAGCAGCATGCCAACCGTACTGCCCAAGCCTTCCTCTGCCTCCTTATGCCTCCTTTCCTCAAAATAAGTTTTTACATGATTTCGGGTTTAAAATCGTTCATTTTTCTCAAAATCGAGCAGAAAATGAGAGAAAAGCGTAAGGTATAATGCAATGGAATTCTTATTTCAGCCAAATATTTGCATTCATACCATGCACCCATTCAAAACATAAAGTCATAACACATCATGCATTTCAAAATGTCACGTAAGCATAAAAATGCATATATTCAAAATATCATGCATACATCCATCATCATCAGTACATGTATACATGAAAAAGCAAAAAATTAACAAAACAGGTCTCTAACAACCGCGCCTGGGTCTGCGGCGCCCTTGCTTGGGCATGTCCTGCTCGTGACTATCCTCCAACAAATCCCTCTCATGCAGAAAGGAGGTCAAAGCAAACGCATATCGGTCCAAGAGGTCATAGTGATAGCGAACAAACTCCATGGGAACCTGAGGAAGAAAGAAATATCATAATCACTATAAGGCAAACTGTCAAAAGATTAAAAGTTTCAGCCGAACAAAATCATTACCTCTATCACAGTTTTAGGGATAGTAGGAAAGAAGGCTGGACGCTCATTAGGAAAATGGTAACGTCATAATCGGTTGTCACTAGAGAAATAATCCAAATAAGCTGGCAAGCAGACAAGACCAGCAGGCAAAGGGACTGAATCAGTCAGACCTCCCACTGAAACATCTGGAGCTGGAGCTGGGGCAGAGCCGCTAACCTTTGAAGGGCCAACCCCAAAAGGATCAGCTGCAAAACCTGAAGGGCCAACCCCAGAAGGATCAGTTGCAAAACTTGAATGGCTAGCCATAACACCTAAAGGTCTAACCTTAGGACCTATGCTGCCAACTGGAACAGTACCGCCAACCCGTGACAAGATCCCAACTCTGGAGGGAGGACCTCGGGAAGATGCTGAACTAGATCTCCTATGTGACAGTCCTCGCAATCTATCCAAGGGAGGTGTCCCCCGCATCAGGGATGCCTCTCAGAACTCATCATAGTCCATATCAGGCAACAGGAAATCCAGACAGGAAACTCCAGCAGCCCAATCATCCTCTCCTAGGATAGCTAGCCTAAACCTCATATCAGTCGGAGGGGGCAGTGGCACAACTCTCTCTCCTGTAACCTATGCCCTTACTCTCTCTCCCAGATAGAACATCCTCAAGGACTCACAGCGGAGCAAAAGTCTGCAAGAGGCCAAGTCCATGCTAGGCCTAATCCAGTCAGGGATGCACTCTGCGAACCTGATAAATGGCAACCATCTCACCTGCAAACATATTGCAATATGCAGCAGTGAAAGATAAAATAGTAAGATTCAGGTTAAAGATCAACAAAGAAATACCTGATCTGCAGTCACAGTAGCAAAGAACTGTCTGCACTGATCAAATTGCCTCGTCATGAAGGCAGGTCTGTTGGACGCCCTCCAAATGCATCCGTAAAGGGGATCAATAGCATTAGGCTCTCTCAGTGATGGAGCCAGCATCGAAAAATGCTCATAAGTCTAGTACTGCAGGAAACATAATTTTGTCAGTCACTAGGTAGAGATTAGACAACAAAACACCACAGTGTAATACTCACCTCAAGCACAATGGAGGTACCACCATGACCACAAAGTATGCCATAGAAAATGCTGCACAGCTCATGATACATAGCACAAAGGCCAGCACCTCCCCAGTCAAACTCCCCAATCTCATCTAGGTTCTCCAAGGATCGTAGGATATTCAGATTAATGTAGTCCTTGTTGTTATTCAGAAAAGTATAGCTCAAGATAATCAAGGCACAAAGTCTAGCACTCTGATTGACACCATATTGACTAGGAGCCTAACCCATAGTCATCAAAGCCTAATGAAGCCAAGAACGTGGGACATTCAGGCTCCCACGAGGGGGATCAGCCCCAATCAGAGCGGTCATCTCTGCAAAAGATCGCTCAATCCATGAAGAATAAAACTCGAGAGGATGAGATCTGAAATGCATACCAGTAAGCATGCTCCACTCGAAGGGAGTGACTGTCATCTCACCACTGGCAAGGTGGAATGTGTTTATAGTATCCCACCAACGCTCCGCTAGTGCCCGGACTATAATGGTATTAACTGGCTGCTTGACATCTAGCTCCAGCCACCTGAGCAGTCTAGATGGCTCGAGACGCAGACGGATAGCCTCCTAATTAGTCAAATAAATGCAGACCAGTTCCATGACACTACGGCCACCTCGGGGCCTTAAATTTGTTCTCTGTAATTGTTGTAAAAAAAATTTATTACAAATTATCAAAATTCTTACTGACTGTGCAGGAAAAGAAAAGCATACCTGAAGAGATCTAGTAAAAAAAGAGAGGAAAAAAGGAAATTTTGAGAGAAAGAAAGTAAAAGCTAGAGAGAGAGAGAGAGAAGAGAAGAGAGAGAGTGAAAATGAATTTATGAGAAAAAGTGAAGGAAGTTAAGCTTTATATAGAAGTAGAGGTGGATGCCCCCTCATAACATCTTTTTACTTTTTTTGATTCGCAGGTCCAGTTCACGTGGTTTTGCCATAACAAGCCCATTTTAAATCGGAATTCAGTTTTGTCTAAAGTAGTGAATCCACGTGATTTTTATCTATCTCCTGAAATAGACGAGGTCTCAATCGAAGTTCAGAATCTCTTGAAATTGCAGAAAAATTAAAAATTCAAAAATAGCTTGAAAATTGGAAAATAGTCCAAATAGAGTCAGAATAGCCAGAAATCATACATGAAGCTCTTGCACAAATCCCAATACTAAAAGGGATGTTCAAAATTCTCGAAATGGCATCCTAAGCCTTCCGGTTCACACTTATCATATTTGGCCTCTGTCTAGCCAAATCAGATAAGAGGGGGCAGCTGTGAACCCTCAAAAATGCACCTCCAGTGGACCGTCTTTTAGTTACAAACCCACAGAATCAAATAGAGCTCCAATCAGAGCTGAAACGAGCCCAAAATAGACAGAAATGGATCGAGCCGCGCGAGTGGCGCTGCGAGGCACGTTTCTATGCCGCCTAGAAGGCGGCACGCATTTTGTGCCTCCGGAGCCATAGCCGTGCCACTTGCGTGGCACCAAGGGGATGCCGGCCTAGCGTGCCGCCCATACGGCTGGCGCGTTTGCCGTGCCGCCCCTGCCGCCGACGCCGCTGTCTGTACTGTCAGATCCTTCTTTGGCAGCTCTATAAATAGGAGCCTCCTCCAGCCTCATTTGGCACGATTTGCAAAGCATTCTAAAGCAATTCAAGAGTTTTTCAAAGCAATTGAGGCATATTTCAAAGCATATTTTCGTTCTTATACTCACACACTTGTTGTTTCTAGATCCATATTCCCAGTTTCCTTTGAATTCAAGGTGGAGTTGAGATCCAGAGCAAAACTAGTTCCATTCATTCGAAAGCCAAGAAAAGCAAAGGTATAATCCCTTTCCTATTTTAAAATTCTAAATTCAAATCTAGAATTGTCTTTAGGTCTAAAACTGAAAAGATCTGAAAACTTATTAATTTAAGAATCAGAATTAAGTTAATAAGCAAACCAACACATTTTTAAAACCCCTCCTTCGTAAGAAGGGAGAACTGCGTGGGGTTTGATTCCTATTCAATAGGATACGCAGGCTGCCATTCTGAAAGGCATCAACTCCAAAAATCCTTTTTATCAATATTGTTTTCCTCCTTTTTTTTTATTTTATTTGTATTAATCTTTTGTTTATGTTTTTATCTTAGTTTACTTGGGGAATGTGTGCTTTTCCTAGTACCCATAAGGGCTAGAGGAAAGATCCCCTCTATTTTGATTATTTTGATATTGTAATAATTAAGTAGGATTTATCTTGTCTATTTATTTATTATTGTCATTCCATCACATCATATATATATATATATATATATATATATATATATATATATATATATATATATATATATATATATATATATATATATATATATATATATATATATATATATATATATATATATATATATATATATATATATATATATATATATATATATATATATATATATATATATATATATATATATATATATATATATATATATATATATATATATATATATATATATATATATATATATATATATATATATTTATTTATTTATTTATTTATTTATTTATTTATTCATTCATCATTATATTCTTGTTTATGCATACACAAAAATTCATTTTTAAGAGTTATTTGCATTTTTAGCCAAACTAAAGAAAATAACATTTTCTTAATTGTGTAATTACCAAAACCTGATCCCCAAGCCCTCCTTGGTCACTCGCGGATTGGTGCATTTTCCATTGGGATAAATCAAATTATTTTTGGATTCAACCATATTGGGTTTTCTTTAATTTTCCAATTAAAATAAATAAATTAAAGTGGCGACTCACTTTTCAACTGTCACATTACAAAAATCAATTTTCTGAACTCACAGTGAGTTCCAATCATGGAGTTTCTCCCGAAGAGTATTTCGATTCCTTGGCAGATCGGACGGTGCTCGGGCGAGGTCTCACAGTGACAACTGGCATTCCATATCATGACTACCTAATTAGAAATGAATGTTTATAGTTGATTACTTTAAACATCATATGGACTATCGATCATCAACTATCATGCACTAGAATCCATTCATTAAAGATTCAATCTCAGCTAGGGTAATGATTTATTTCAAACCCTAATATGCCTTGATTTTATGTTCTTATCTTGATTCTAATTCTTGATGAGATTAGATTCCTACTACAAACTCTTTATAGTGAATCTTACTATTTTGGCCAAAAACTTTAGCTATCAAGAATAACCATATAGCATAAGATCTCAACTTTGTTTACTCAAGGCAATGAATTTTATCTTGGCGATCACTTATCTCTATACATAACAAATTAGAACTATCAAATGCCATATATCCATACATAAATAGTACGTTTTTGTAAGTAGTAATAAATTCTAACCCCTTATGTATGAGATATAGTATCCCTCAAGTCAAAATGATAAATAATTGACAAGTAGTAAAATCTCATATTATTGTCATCTAATGTCACTGGTCGACTATTCATCATATGAATATCCACGTATTTGTATCAACATCACATGTCAAGCAGCATGATATTCACTACCTCTATAATCATTTGTATCACATATTGATTATAGAAAATAAATAAAGTTGATGGTCTTTTAGAATTAATGATGCCCAGTCATTAACCCTATGCTATGTTTAAAATATTTGTACAAGAGCAATTTGTCACTCATATTCTCAACACTAGAGAATAGATCCCCTTACTAATACTTATAAACTATATTCGATAATATGAAACCCTTTTCACTTAAAGAACATATTTATAATGCCACTGGAAATTATTATATACTATTACATAACTATTATATGGCTCCTAGTGCACACACTACTATCAGTGCCTATAAGTGCCCTAATAAATCTAGGCTCTAGTAGTTACTTGCAAGTGTACAAAGCTACTACAATAATGGGTGAGACACCCCAAGGTCATCTCTTGAGAAAGACTGTACAAAGGTTGCATGATTATGAACAAATAAAATAAAATAACAAAAATAAGCCTAAACACTCTAATCCAATTTTTAAAAGTGAATATTGAAAATTAAATAGCAGACAATCTAATTAAACTAAACAAATAACTTCAAATTCAATAATCAATTTAAGGGTCTAGGGTTCAAAATCATCCAATTAAACTTCTATGTTGGGTAAATTGTCAGAATGAATTATTTTGCCAAATTGAATAATTAATTAAACAAAACTAATATATGTTACAATTTTGATAAACTCTTAATTCACATGTTATTACCTAGATAGAATTAATAAATCAATTACTCAATATTTAATTAGGTAATACATTTCTGATTCCTACCTAATTCTTAATTGAATTTAATTTCGGTATTGGATTTGTTTCTCTACCTTATTCTTTACCTAAGAATCATCAAAGGTTGGCTAGACAGTTGATTTCTATAAAGCAATTCAATTAAGATATGAAAATTAATTAAACCTGTAATTAGCCCATTCATAATTATTCAAAAGGAGTTATCCTAAACCTAAACCAGTGAAATTTAGCTCATTATCAAATTCTTATTCATAAACTCAATTAGATAAATATTTTTAATTATCATCTTCATATTTAATCAATTAAGAAAAGTATCAATAATTGAATTGAAACAAAATTGAAAAATAGAATAGAGAAACCATACTATTTAAGTTCTAGTTTTGAAAATTCTACATAACAATTCCTTAGAGTAGTTGATTACAAGCCAAATAATCTCCAGCTTCAGAAAATAATGATTTGATCCCCAAAATAATGTTACATTCAAAAGATAAAACATAATCCTCCTAGTTGTATTTTTGCACTTATTTTAGAAAAGAAATTGAAAAGAAAAATTTTGCAATTGCTTTTCATCTTGTACCTTAACTGAGCAGCTGAAGGCTGCTTAAATATTACAAAAGAAAAACACCCATTTTGCTATGAAAACCCCTTTTTTTAAGCCTTCCAAAAATGGCCCTTTTGTAATGGAAAATATCTATGTTCAAATTGTTTAGAGATGAAAACACCCTTGTTCAATTTAAACACCCTTTTTCATGCTCCCTCTTGGTACAATTCCAATGTGTCACTGTTTTGCATAAAAAATCCATAAGTTTACCTAACTCTACATAGAAACACACCTTAGCATAATGCTAACAAAATTATATTGAAACAAACATAAAAATAACCAAATTAAACTAAAAACTAAATAATAAATTCTAATAAAATTATAAAAAAATATGACACAACAAGCTCCTCCACACTTGCTTATTGCTTGTCCTTAAGCAAAAAGAACTTGAAGCACATACACAAGTGATGCGTATCCCGTAAGTGTACAGATCACACAAGCAATATAGTAGTGATTGAGTTATCGTTCCATTGGAGACTTTAGGTAAGTACTAGCTCAAAACATTTGCTAATGTTTAGTGAATCAAATTAGTGTTGATGAAAATGATTATAATTATATTCAAACTAAATTAAAATATAAATTAAGTAAAATAACAAGAAGGAAAAAGGAGATGAAATCAGAAATAAAAGCCCATTCAGGTATTGAATCCCCCTAGCCCCTAATTGTATATCATGAACTACACATCAACTAAATTCATTCCATAAGTTGAGTTGGTGATTCACCAAATTAGATAAAAATCTCTCTCGAGCAATTAAATCCCTATCTCCTAAGAGGAATGCAAGGAATCTCTTCTCAAGCAAGCTCAATTAGGTCTTGCTTTAGATTCGAGAAACTATCCACCAAAGGAGTCTTGTAAGCCTATCTCTAGTGCCCCAATCAACCCTCAATCTCTATGAGTGATCCATTCACACAAAGTTATCTCTAATCAATTATATGAAAACAATCCCCAACTAATAAGCATGCAATTATTAATTAAAATTTAAGCAACAATATTCATAAAGATAAAACAACTCAAAGAATGATTTAATTGAATAAGAAGTAATTCAATCTATCCAAAAGGTTCTAGGGTTCATCAATACCCAAATTAGAAAGATTTAGTTCATATCACGCATTGAAACTAAAGAAAGAATTAAAGAAATAAGAATTCTCAAACAATTCATGAATTAAGTGCCAAGAAATCCGGTTCTTTGATCTTCGATCTTCGATGTCTTCTTTCTTTTCTTATTCTCTCACTAATACGCTCCGTTCTGTTGTCTGAAATGTTGTCAGATTTGATTTTATAGTTTTGAATTTTTTAATGCGCACCACTGGACCCACTGTTGGAGTTCCAGTCGTGGCAACGTGAATGAAAGAAAACATGACTTCCCACGGGTGAGACCCTAGCCGTGCCTCCACCCATGGGAGGCTACTAGATGATTTCCTTTTTACTCTTATCACACAGTTGGAATATCAACTGTGGCTCAACCCATGGCAACCTATATTTCTCCAAAAAATCAGCATTTTGGCTTGGATCATTCACCGTCCTGGATCATATTCAGATCATGACATCTTTTAACACTGGATTAACTAAAAGAACTGTGAAAGCACTAAAATAAATAGATTAAACTCAATTGGAGGCATAAAATACATTAAGAACAAGGGACAAAATATAGTGTTTTCAACACTTATCAAATTCCCCCACACTTGAGTTTTTGCTTGTCCTTAAGCAAACTAAATTACAATAATAGTTTAGAACATGGACAACCCCTTTAAAGCCAAAAGAAAACATCAAGATTTATAATACTCAAATCAGTAAGGTTCGAATCTCATAATCAATAACTAATTCTCAAACGCAATAGTCAAATTAAAGGATCTACAAATCAAAGACCCTCAAACACAAAGATAAAACCCACAATCCTGAAGTCTAAATTCCAGAGTTAAAAGATTGAGCATATAATCCCAAAGAAACAAAAGCCAAACAAAAGTGAGAAATGAAGGATTTTCTCTTAGGCACCTGACTACTCTCTCAATTTTTCTATTGACTTAACAATCAAACGTAACTTTATTGCACACTTTTTTTTTTCAGGGAGCCCGACTTGTTTGAATCGTCATACTAGCCTTTTGATGCGAAGGTAAACATTTGTGATGCTGACCCATAGTTACTCAACTAGAATCATGAATCCAAATAGCTACTAGCACTATCCATAATTTCAACTTTCTTAAGGTTAGAATAGTCAAAATTGGCGGAATAGAGAAAAATTTTTAAAGCTCTAAATAGTGCACTATTTATTGCACCTTTTATCTAGATTTATTTATTTTTTTTTTGTTTTCACTATTATTTTTTTCGAGAAAAATAGCCAAGGAGCCTAAGATATTAAGTGTATCTCACTAATCTTAACTCAAGTCACAAAGGAATCAACATATGCTCAAAAATATAACTAAAGTTTCAAACTCCAGTAATGCAGATTTCATCAGTTTAATTCCCTTATTATGACTACCACACTTAATCCTTAGCGAATGATCAATTCAACTGAGCCAAACATCAATGAGAGATTATCATATATAAAGAAAAATAATCAACAATTATGAGCTAAAAAGGGAATCATTCCCATTCATACCATTATTACAATTTAGCTCGCTTGAGCCAAAACAAGACAGAAAGAATAAATAAATAAACAAATAAGCACATACATATCCCTCCCCCACACTTAAATAACACATTGTCCCGAATGTGTTTGAAAATGAAAATAAAGAAAAACACGTAAAGGGAAGAAGAAAGAAATAGAAAAACTGCCCTGTCATTGAATTTCCATGTTAGGCTATTCCAAAGTCCTTGCCATGTCATTATCTGCTCTATAAACCCACATTAGGCTAAGAAAGAAAAAGAAAAAGAAAATAAAAATAAAACATAAAAACAAAAAGAAAATAAGCCTAATCAGCATAAGTACAGTAATCTAAAGAGAAAAATAGAAAAAAAGAATAAAAAAAAGAAAAATGCAAATGAAAGGGTCAATCATCCATGGCGACATCAGAGTCGCCACTCCCCTCCCTATCATCGGGCTCGACCTGAACTGGAGGCTATGTCTGCCGTGGTTGCGGTGCAGGGATAGGAGGCACATACCCTTGAGTGCCCCAATAATCTAGCATGGACTGCTGAAGCCATACTTGGCTCTGTGCCTCAAACTCAAGGGCCTGCTGGTGGTGTTGCAACATGGTAAGGATATGATGCTGGTTGGTGAGGAGTTAGTTTTGCTGAACTTAAAGACCAGTCATGGTCCTCTCCAACCGACAGATCTGTCTCTCAAACTCAGTAGGCTTCGTATTGTCTGCATCATCCTCCCCATATATGACATCCAATCTCAAAACGGGGTTAGGCCAGAGAAAAGAGGTATGGCTAAGGAAGAAGAAGGCCCGGCGGTAGCTGAAGTACTAGTAGCAATAGAAGTACCAGCATCAGTGGGAGGCTGAGTAGTAGGGTCAGTAGCATGAATGGAGGCTGGCTTAAGAGTTATAGGAACTGGTGGAGGGGCAAAGGCTGGCATAAAGCTCTTCGTCTTATCCATTCGCAGCAATATGGCGTACCCAATCAACTTAGGTATGCCATCGAGTGTCGTTGGAGGCAAGCCATCAAAGACACCCAAACTCCAAGTGAGTTTGGTGATATACATCCCTCTAATCAATGCATCGGACTTGCCTCTCTTGCACTGATCATAAAAAAAACCACATGAGAGAATATGCCACATTGCACCACTTGTCCTCATGCATGTATATCAAATAAAAGAGCTCCTATCTAGTCACAGCCCTGCCACTGTCTCGTCTGCCGGAAATGGTCTTCATCAGAAGAAAATGAAGAACTCATAGACTAAAAGAGGTGAACTGGGATGCCTTAGAGACCGAGGTATCAAATCTCTGATCCATCAGAGCAAATTTGTCCCACACCTAATTAGGGACATTGTCATCTGAAAAATCCACAGGAGTCTCATGATAAATGTCAGTACATAGCTCCGCCTCTGTATATAACCCCATCGCTACTGCTAAATCAATTATGCTCATCTCAAAATTCTTGGTACCCAATCTAAACTGCAACATCTTTTTCTGAACTAATGCCACCTTCAAATCAACTTGAAGGGTATAATAAAACTCTAGCGTCAATTCCCGATAAGCCGGTTCAGCTATTGAGAAAAATCCCTTTTATCCTGGCTGTGATGTCCATCTCCGAAGCTCCTCGTCTATGCCAATGTACTGTATAAAACCCCAGGCAATCTGGCGGGTAGGCTCGAAGTCCTTATTGGCCAATTGCTCAAAGTGAGCACGAGAGTCTAAGTCGGCGAATTGGACACACACATGGTTCGAAATGAAAGAAACTATAGGGGCTGCTACTGGTAGGGGATTGCGGGAACTACCTTCCCATCTAGCCCATTTGGTGGGCAATTTGGTTGCCTTGGTGGATGATTTCTTAGGTCCCATAGCTGCAAAACAACACAAGCCTACCAAAAATAGCAAAAAAAAAATAATAAGAAAATATCATCGTTAGAATTTTGGCATTATGACGTCAGAAGCAATTGATTCCCAACAACAAAAATTAACCAGTTGTTGCCGAGAGTCAAGCAAACTACAATTCAACCAATTCAAGCAATAAAAAACCCAGGCAATTGAAGTAATAAAGAGCCAACAAATTAGGAATAACTAGCAAAGAGCAATCCAAAACACCCTCATTGCCCAAATCTACATCTTTCTCTCACTAGAAATCAAATGCAATGTATTTTGGCACAGCCCAAATCCCTAGAATCCAAATATCTAGCCGTAATCATGAATCTCAACAAAACATAAGAAGAAATGGATTTAAAACAAGAAAGTGATTCAAAAATTAAAGAACAAGCAAAACAATCCATACCTGTGGTGGAAAATCCGAAGAGAGAGAGTGTGTGTGGGTGAAATTACTTGAGAAATGCTGCCTTGAGTGCGAAAATTAGTGGGATAAAGATGGTGTGTGTGATTCAAGTGTGGGAGAAGTGAGGGGAAGAAGAGAGAGAAGAGAGAAAATGAAAATTTGAATGTTTAGGAGTTGCGTGAACTGTCTTTTTTTTTTTTTTTTTATCTTTTATTTGCTGTGACCACGGGTGACCCCACGGCTGGGGTTCCACCCATGGTCACGATAAAGACTCTTCAAGGCATCATATAGCTTGAGCTTCAGCTATGGTCCTAGCCGTGTGATGCCTCTGCTAAATGAAAATTTAAATCACCTTATCACACAGTTGGAGGCTCAGCTGTGGTCCCAGCCGTGTGCTACTTCTGTCAAAGAAAAAAAATAATTCCCTTATCATATGGCTGGAGGCACAGCTGAGGTTTCAGTCGTGTCATGCTACTGCCAAAAAGATATTAAGTTTTCTTATCACACGGCTTGAGGCATGACTGAGGTTTCAGCCGTGCCCCACAATTTTCCCCTTTTTTTTTCTGCAGCACTTAAAATGAGATATAAATGTATATATTAAAAAAAATCTTTTTCTTTTTGAAACAACTTAAGACAAAAATAATAAATCTTAATTAAAACAGTGGGTTGCCTCCCATCGAGCGCTTCTTTAATGTCATCTTAGCTAGACATTTAGGGTGATAGTTCACCCTGAATCTTGGAGATACTTAACCTCTATCACTTGATTCAATGCTCCCCCAAAATAGAGTTTAAGCCTTTGACCATTTAATTTAAAATCACCCTTCTCAGGAGACTTAATTCAACTATTCCATAGGCGAAAATATTTTTAACTACAAATGGACCTAACCATCGAGACTTTAATTTTCCAGGGAAAAGCCTCAGCCTAGAGTTATAGAGCAATACCTGATCTCTTGCTTTGAAGGATCTCCCTTGCTTAATTCGAGAATCATGCCATCTCTTGGTTCTCTCCTTGTACATCCTTGCATTATCATAAGCTGTCAATCACCACTCATCAAGCTCATTAACCTATAAATTTCTTTTGGTACCTACAACATCTAAATCGAGGTTAACTTGCTTTATAACCCAATAGGCCTTATGCTTAATCTCTACCGACAAATGACAAGCCTTGCCATAAACCAGTCTATATGGTGTGGTACCCAAAGGAGTTTTATAGGCAGTCCTATAAGCCCATAGAGCACTATCAACCTTTTCTGACCAATCCTTCCTAGAATGCTCTATTGACTTCTCGAGAATTCTCTTGAGCTCTTTGTTTGAGTTTTTTACCTGACCACTCGTCTGCGGATGATAGGGAGTAGCAAGTTTATGTGTAACACCTAATCTTTTCAATACTTTTTTTAATTGGTTGTTATAAAAGTGAGTCCCTCTATCGCTTATAATGGCTTTTGGAGTGCCAAATCTAGAGAAGAGTTTCTTAAGAAACTTCACTACCACCCTAGCATCGTTAGTGGGTGAAGCTTGAGCCTCTACCCATTTAGACACATAATCAACAGCTACTAAAATGTATTTATTGCCAAAAGAACTTGGGAAAGGTCCTATGAAGTCGATGCCCTATACATCAAAAACCTCACATTCAAGAATACCATTTTGGGGCATCTCATCAGGAGATGAGATGTTACCTATTCTTTGGCAACGATCACATTGTTGCACAAAGTTATAGCTATCCTTGAAAAGAGTTGGCCAATAGAATCCTGACTCCAAAACTTTTTGAGTAGTCCTACTAGATCTATAGTGTCCTCCAACTGGCCCACTGTGACATTGCTCGAGAATGCTCATATTCTCAGGCCATCACACACACCTCCTGATTATCCTATCAGCACAAATTCCAAAGAGAAAGGGATCCTCCCAAAAGTAATATTTTAGGTCAAAAAAGAATTTCTTTTTTTGCTGATATGAAAAATCTTTTGGGAGTTCCCTAGCAACAAGAAAATTTGCAAAATCCACAAACCAAGGAAATTTAGGATTAAGATTAGAACCATTTGCCAAACTTACCATAGCGTAGAGCTGCTCATCAGGGAAGTTGTCATCAATATCCTCTTCTTTCAATTGCTCTAAGTTTAGGTTCTCTAATCTGGATAATTGATTTGCTATAAGGTTCTCTGCTCCTTTCTTATCTTGTATCTCCAAATCAAATTCTTGCAGCAATAACACCCATCAAATCAATCTAGGCTTTGCATCCGATTTTGAGAACAGGTATCTCAAAGCCAAGTGATCCGTGTAAACCACTACCTTTGATAACATCAAATACAAACGAAATTTGTCAAAAGCAAAAACAACAGCCAACAGCTCTTTCGCTGTGGTGGTGTAGTTAGCTTGAGCCTCATTTAGTGTTTTGCTAGCATAATAGATAGGCTAAAAATGTTTCTCCTTCCTTTGGCCTAAAACTACCCCTACTGCGAAGTCGCTTGCATCACATATCAACTCAAAGGGAAGATTCTAATTAGGGGCCACCATGATTGGAGCATGTATCAACTTCTCTTTTAAAATATTAAAGGCTTTTAGGCACTCTCCATTAAAGATAAATTGAGTATCCTTCACGAGCAACCTTGTCAAAGGGCGAGCAATTTTTAAGAAGTCTTTGATAAACCTCCGATAAAATCCAGCATGTCCCAAAAAGCTTCTAATCGCCTTCACAGATGTAGGAGGTGGCAATTTTTCAATGGTTTTGATTTTTACTCGATCCACCTCAATACCCTTGCGCGAAATCTTATGCCCGAAAACTAAACCTTCACTAACCATAAAGTGACACTTCTCCTAATTGAGCACAAGATGGGTCTCTTCACACCAAATTAAAACTCTCTCTAAATTTAGTAGACAGTCATCAAAGGAGTCCCTATGGACTGAAAAGTCATTCATAAAAACCTCCATTATATCTTCAATCAACTCATCAAAAATTGCCATCATGCACCGTTGGAAGGTGGCTAGTGCATTGTACAAACCAAATGGCATTCTCCTATATGCAAAAGTACAATAGGGACATGTAAAGGTTGTTTTTTCTTGGTCCTCTAGAGTAATAGGAATCTGAAAGTAACCCAAAAGACCATCCAAAAAATAGTAATATTCATGTCCAGATAACCTTTCTAACATTTGATCGATGAAGGGTAAAGGAAAATGATCTTTTCTGGTTGCATCATTTAGCTTCTAGTAGTCAATACAAACCCTCTATCCAGTGACCGTTCTCATAGGGATGAGTTCATTATTCTCATTAGGAACTATGGTCATTCCTCCTTTCTTTGGTACTACTTAAACCGGACTCACCCAGGAGCTGTTCAAAATTGGATAGATAATTCCTGCATCAAGTAATTTGATCACCTCAGCCTTCACTACCTCCTTCATCTTTAGGTTTAGTCTCCTCTATGGCTGCACAACTGCTTTAAACTCACCCTTCATAAGTGTTTTATGAGTGCAGAATGACTTACACCCTCAATGTCTATTATCTTCCATGCTATTACCTTCTTGTATTTTTTTAGCATTTCAATCAATCTAGCTTTTTACTGGGAAGATAAGCTAGAATTCAAAATTATTGGTAACTTATTTCCCTCTTCCAAAAATCCATACTCAAGATGCTCAGGGAGGAGTTTAAGTTCCAGAACAGGTAGGTCTACTATAGAAGGCCTCATCTTCTCTTCCTTGGGCATTTCAATTGTTTCAAATGCCCGACTCTTAAATGATTTGTTTGCCTCCAAATAAGCCAGCTACTCTCCTGCTTCTTGATCTTCAACATTTTCCTGCACCAAACATAACTCAAAGGGATCCTTAGAAACAATGTTAGTAATAAAATTGGTGATTTCATGCTCAATAACATCATCGCATGAATCCATCTCATCAAGGTCAAGTGGATACTTCATAGCATTAGCAATATGAAAGATAATTTTTTCGCTCCCCACTCTCAAAGTCAATATGTCATCATAGACATCAATAAGGGCATGAGCTGTATTCAAGAATGATCTACCAAGTATAAGTGAAACATCCGTGTCCTTATCCATATCAATGATGACCAAGTCATTGGGGAAAATAAATTCCC
Organism: Reutealis trisperma; assembly: GCA_947687605.1. NCBI lineage: Eukaryota > Viridiplantae > Streptophyta > Magnoliopsida > Malpighiales > Euphorbiaceae > Reutealis > Reutealis trisperma. Next base: position 187,110 of record CANTUT010000089.1, read on the forward strand.
TAAGTTTTACCAACTTATCTTCCAAAATCCCTCGAGGATGTACCACAAACTTATCAGCTAGTTGAATAGTCATATGTGTTGGTTTAGGTTCTCCAATACCTAATTCTTTAAACATCTTATAGGGCATAACACTAATGCTAGCCCCCAAGTCAACTAAGGCATTTTCAATTGAAAGGTTACCTATGTAACATGGAATATTAAAACTACCAGGGTCTTTCAACTTCTTAGGTAACCTTCTTTGCAAAATTGTCGAGCTTTTTTCCCACAAATGCACAAATGATAACTCTTCAAACTTTCTTTTGTTAGAAAGTAGCTCTTTTAAAAATTTAGCATATTCGGGCATTTGTGATAAAGCCTTGGCAAATGGTATGTTAATATGAAGTTGCTTAAATAATTCACAAAACTTACTAAACTGAGTATCCATTTTATCCTTATGCAAACAAGCTGGATATGGCACTCAAGGTTGATACTCCATTACCATTGAGGCAAGCTCTTGTGTTGCTTCTTTTCTTTCTTTCTCTACTGCTGCCTTTTCCCTCACTGCAACTTCCTTTTCAGCTTCTTTGTCAATGGCACCTTGTGCCTTTTCCCCAACCACTTCTTCTTGATTTTTCTTAATAGCCCCCTCAACTTGCTTGCCACTCTTTAGAGTGATTGCTTTCAGCTATTCTTTCGGGTTTGCCTCCGTGTTACTAGGCAAACTTCCTTGCGGTCGGTCACTAAGCAATTTAGCAATTTGGCCCATCTGATTCTCTAAATTATGAATAGTGGCTTGTTAATTCCTAAGTGCTGTCTCAGCTGCCTTGTGCCTCTAGTCAGATGACTCAATAAATTTCTCCATCATTTCCTCTAAAGAAGTCTTCTTAGGTGGAGCTTGCTGGAAATGAGGCTGCTGCTGAAATCTAGGTGGAGGTCTCGGGTTAGACTGATTACCCCAAGAGAAATTAGGATGATTCCTCCACCCCGGATTATATGTATTGCTGTAGGGGTTGTTCTGCTGCCTTGGAGCATTTCCCATGTAATCTACTTGGTCCAGCTTGGTAAAATTATTACCACTTTGGCAATCTTGACTTTGGTGTCCTCCGCCATAACAATCACAACACATCACTTGAGCTTGTCTTACTGATGAAGATACTGTCATAGAATCCATTTTTCTGTTCATGGCTTTAAGCTGAGCGGTCAATGCAACAATTAGGTCCACTTGATGTGAACCACCTCCGCTAATCCTTCTTTGATCTCTAGGGACTTGCCACTAATAGTTTATGAGAGCCATGTCTTCAATCAAGTCCCTTGCCCCTTCAGGTGTCTTGTTGTTGATGGAACCACCGACTGCCGCATTGATAGACTATTTGCTTGTATAGCTCAAACCATTATAAAAGGTTTGAATTTGGTGCCATAGTGGAAGGCCATGATGTGGACACTTCCTTAATGAATCTTTAAATCTTTCTTATGCATCATAAAAAGTCTCACCATCTTGCTGAAGAAAGGAAGTTATGTCGTTCCTTAACTTAGCGGTCTTGGATGGTGGGAAATATTTCTCTAAGAATTTCTCTGCCAATTGAGTCCATGTAGTAAAAGTACCGACTGAGAAAAACTTGAGCCATTTCTTTGGTTTGTCCTGGAGTGAAAAAGGAAATAAACGCAGCCTAATCGCATCATCTGAGACATTATTGATCTTAAATGTATCACAAATCTCCAAAAAGTTTTCAAGATGAGCATTAGGGTCTTCATCTGGGAGACCATCAAATTGGCAAGTCTACTGCACCATCTATATCACATTTACCTTAATTTCAAAATTATTTACAGTGACCATTGGCCTCCGTATATTGGAGTTGGCCCTATTAAGAGTGGGCCTTGCATATTCTTGCATGGTTCTTGGCTAGTTCTCTGCCATTATTTCAACCTCTTCCTCTAAATCATTGCCTTCCAGGTCTGCTACCTCTCCCACCAAAGCTAGTTCCCGTTCCTCCTTTCGCTTTTGTCTCAATGTTCTCTCTAACTCTAGATCAAATTCAAGTAGATCGGAGGAACTAGCTCTGGTCATAAACAGAAAAGGATACCTGAAAAGAGAATTTCGCAAAGAAAACCAAAACAAAAATTAAATAACAAATAAAAATAAAAACTAAATCACTAGCTTCAATTCTATTGCTAATATTACTCTAAAAAGAACCCGGCAATAGTGCTAAAAACTTGATACGGATCCTGCAAGTGTATAGATCACACAAGCAACATAGTAGTGATTGAGTTATCGCTCCACTGGAGACTTTAGGTAAGTACTAGCTAAAAACATCTGCTAATGTTTAGTGAATCAAATTGGTGTTGATGAAAATGATTATAATTATATTCAAACTAAATTAAAATATAAATTAAGTAAAATAACAAGAAGGAAAAAAGAGATGAAATTAGAAATAAAAGCCCATTCAGGTATTGAATCCCCCTAGCCCCTAATTGTATATCATGAACTACACTTCAACTAAATTCATTCCATAAGTTGAGTTGGCGTTTCACTAAATTAGATAAAAATCTCTCTCGAGCAATTAAATCCCTATTTCCCAAGAGGAATGCAAAGAATCTCTTCTCAAGCAAACTCAATTAGGTCATGCTTTAGATTCGAGAAACTATCCACCAAAGGAGTCTTGTAAGCCTATCTCTAGTGCCCCAATCAACCCTCAATCTCTAGAATGATCCATTCACATAAAGTTATCTCTAATCAATTATATGACAATAATCCCCAACTAATAAGCATGCAATTATTAATTGGAATTTAAGCAACAATATTCATAAAAATAAAACAACTCAAAGAATGATTTAATTGAATAATATGTAATTCAATCTATCCAAAAGATTCTAGGGTTCATCAATACCCAAATTGAAAAGAATTAGTTCATATCACACATTGAAACCAAAGAAAGAATTAAAGAAATAAGAATTCTCAAACAATTCATGAATTAAGTGCCAAGAAATCTTGTTCTTTGATCTCTAATCTTCGATTTCTTCTTTCTTTTCTTATTCTCTCGCTAATACACTCCGTTCTCTCCTCTGAAACATTGTCAGATATGATTTTATAGTTTTGAATTTTTTGATGTGCACCACTGGACCCATAGCTGGAGTTCCAGCAGTGGCAATGTGAATGAAAGAAAACATGACTTCCCACGGGTGAGACCCCAGCCGTGCCTCCATTCGTGGGAGGCTACTCGATGATTTCCTCATTGCTCTTATCACACAGCTAGAATATCAGCCATGGCTCAACCTATGACAACCCATATTTCTCTAAAAAATCAGTGTTTTGGCTTGGATCATTCACTGTCCTGGATCATATTTAGATCATGGCATCTTTTGATACTGGATTAACTAAAAGAACTGTAAAAGCACTAAAACAAATAGATTAAACTCAATTGGAGGCACAAAATACATTAAGAACAAGGGACAAAATATAGTGTTTTCAACACTTATCAAATTCCCCCACACTTGAGTTTTTGCTTGTCCTCAAGCAAACTAAATTACAATAATAGTTTAGAACATGGACAACCCCTTTAAAGCCAAAAGAAAACATTAAGATTTACAATACTCAAATCAGTAAGGCTCGAATCTCATAATCAACAACTAATTCTCAAATGCAGTAGTCAAATTAAAGGATCTACAAATCAAAGACCCTTAGACACAAAGATAAAACCCATAATCCTGAAGTCTAAATTCTAGAGTTAAAAGATTGAGCATGTAATCCCAAAGAAACAAAAGCTAAACAAAAGTGAGAAATGAAGGATTTTCTCTTAGGCACCTGACTACTCTCTCAATTTTTCTATTGACTTAACAATCAAACATAACTTTATTGCACATTTTTTTTTTCAAGGAGCCCTACTTGTTTGAATCGTCATACTAGCCTTTTGACGCGAAGGTAAACATTTGTGATGCTGACCCTTAGTTACTCAACTAGAATCACGAATCTATAAGGCTACTAGCATTATTCATAATTTCGACTTTCTTAAGGTTATAAGAGTCAAAATTGGTGGAATAGAGAAAATTTTTCAAAGCTCCAAATAGTGCACTATTTATTGCACCTTTTATCTAGATTTATTTTTTTTCACTATTATTTTTTTCGAGAAAAATGGCCAAGGACCCTAAGATATTAAGTGTATCTCACTAATCTTAACTCAAGTCACAAAGGAATCAACATATGCTGAAAAATGTAACTAAAGTTTCAAACTCCAGTAATGTAGATTTCATCAGTTTAATTCCCTAATTATGACTACCACACTTAATCCTTAGCAAATGATCAATTCAACAGAGCCAAACATCAATGAGAGATTGTAGTATATAAAGAAAAATAATCAACAATTATGAGCTAAAAAGGGAATCATTCCAATTCATACCATTATTACAATTTAGCTCGCTTGTGCCAAAATAAGACAGAAAGAATAAATAAATAAACAATAAGCACATACATATCCCTCCCCCATACTTAAATAACACATTGTCCCGAATGTGTTTGAAAATGAAAATAAAGAAAAACACGTAAAGGGAAGAAGAAAGAAATAGAAAAACTGCCCTGTCATTGAATTTCCATGTCAGGCTATTCCAAAGTCAATGTCATGTCATTATTTGCTCTACAGACCCACATTAGGCTAAGAAAGAAAAAGAAAAAGAAAAAGAAAATAAAACATAAAACATAAAACATAAAAAGAGAAATAAAATAAAATAAAATAAGCCTAATTAACATAAGTATAGTAATCCAAAGCAGAAATTAGAAAAAAGAATAAAAGAAAGAGAAAAATGCAAATGAAAGGGTCAATCATCCATGGCGACATCAGAGTCGTCACTCCCCTCCCCATCATCGGGCTCGACTTGAACCGAAGGCTGTGTTTGCCGTGGCTGCAGTGTAGGGATAGGAGGCACATACCTCTGAGTGCCCCAACATGGACTGCTGATGCCACGCTCAGCTCTGCACTTCAAACTCAAGGGCCTGCTGCTGGTGTCGCAACATGGTAAGGATCTGATGCTGGTTGGTGAGGAGTCAGTTTTGCTGAACCTGAAGACCAATCATGGTCCTTTCCAACTGATAGATATATCTCTCAAACTCAGTGGGCTTCCTAATGTCCACATCATCCTCCCTCATATATGACATCCAATCTCGGAACGGGGTTAGGCCAGAGAAAGGAGGTACGGCCGAGGAAGAAGAAGGCCCAGCTGCAGCTAAAGTACCAGTAGCAGCAAAAGTACCAGCGTCAGCAGGAGGCAGAGTAGTAGGGTTAGTAGTAGGAATGGAGGCTATCTCAGGAGCTATAAGATTTAGTGGAGGGGCAAAGGCTGGCATTAAGCTCTTCGTCTTGTCCATCCGCAGCAATGTGGTGTACCTAATCAGTTTAGGCATGCCATCGAGTGTCATCGGAGGCAAGCCATCAAAGACACCCAAACTCTGAGTGAGTTTGGTGATATACATCCCTCCAATCAATGCACCAGACTTGCCCCTCTTGCACTGATCATCAAAAAACCGTATGAGAGAATATGCCACATTGCATCACTTGTCCTCATGCATGCATATCAAATAAAAGAGTTCTTGTCTAATCACAGCCCCACCACTGTCTCATCTGCCAGAAATGGTCTTCATTAGAAGAAAATGAAGAACTCGCAGACTGAAAGAGGTGAACTGGGATACCTTGGAGACCGAGGCATTAAATCTCTTACCCATCAAAGCAAATTTGTCCCACACCTGATTAGGGATATTGTCATCCGGAAAACCCATAGGAGTCTTATGATAAACATCAGAACGCAGCTCTGCCTTCGTATACAACCCTATCGCTACTGCTAAATCATTGATGCTCATCTCAAAATGCTTAGTACCTAACCTAAACTGTAGCATCTTCTTCCAAACTGATGCCACCTTTAAATCAACTTGAAGGGTATAATAAAACTCTAATGTCAATAATTTAGCAGTGGTCCTTGTTGGCCAATTGCTCAAAGCAAGCACGAGAGTTCGAGTGGGCAAATTGGACACACACATGATTCGAAAAGAAAGAAACTGTAGGGGCTGCTGCTGGTGGGAGATTGGGGGAACTACCTTCCCCTCTAGCCCATTTGGTGGGCAATTTGGTTGCTTTGGCGAATGATTTCTTAGGTCCCATAGCTGCAAAATAACACAAGCCAACCCAAAACAGCAAAAAAAAAAAAAAAAAGGGAAATATCATCGTTAGAATTTCAACATTATAACGTTAGAAGCAATTGATTCCCAAAACTAGAAATTAACCAGTTGTTGCCCAGAGCCAAGCAAACTACAATTTGACCAATTCAAGCAATAAAAAAAAATAGGTAATTGAAGCAATAGAGAGTCAAGAAATTAGGAATAACCAGCAAAGAGCAACCCAAAACACCCTCATTGCCCAAATCCACATCTTTCTCTCACCAGAAATCAAATGCAATGTATTTTGGCATAACCCAAATCCTTAGAATCCAAATTTCTACCTACAATCATGAATCTCAACAAAACATAAAAAGAAATGGATTTAAAACAAGAAAGTGATTCAAAAATTAAAGAACAAGCAAAACAATCCATACCTATGGTGGAAAATTCGGAGAGAGAGTGTGTGTGGGTGAAATTACTTGAGGAATGCTGCCTTAAGTGCGAAAATTGGTGGGAAAAAGATGGTGTGTGTGATTCATGTGTGGGAGAAGTGAGGGGAAGAAGAGAGAGAAGAGAAAAAATGAAAATTTGAATGTTTGGGAGTTGCATGAACTGTCTTTTTTTTTTTTCTTTTATTTGTCGTGACCATGGGTGACCCCACGGCTAGGGTTCCACTCATGGTCACAATAAAGACTTTTCAGGGCATCACACTGCTTGAGCTTCAGCTATGGTCCCAGCCGTGTGATGCCTCTGCCAAATGAAAATTTAAATCACCTTATCACACAGCTGGAGGCTTAGCCATGGTCCTAGCCGTGTGCTGCTTCGGTCAAAGAAAAAAAAATTCCCTTATCACATGACTGGAGGCATGGCTGAGGTTTCAGCTGTGTCATGCTACTGCCAAAAAGATATTAAGTTTTCTTATCACACAGCTTGAGGCACGGCTGAACCTACAATTTTTCCCCCTTTTTTTTTTCTGCAGCACTTAAAATGAGATATAAATGTATATATTAAAAAAATTATTTTTTTCTTTTTCTTTTTGAAACAACTTAAGACAAAAATAATAAATCTTAATTAAAACAGTGGGTTGCCTCCCACTGAGTGCTTCTTTAACATCATCTTAGCTAGACGTTTAGGGTGATAGTTCACCCCGAATCCTAGAGATACTTAACCTCCATCACTTGATTCAATTCTCCCCCAAAATAGAGTTGAAGCCTTTGACCATTTACTTTAAAACCACCCTTCTCAGGATGACTTAATTCAACTATTCCATAGGGGAAAATATTTTTAACTACAAATGGACCTGACCATCGAGACTTTAATTTTCCAGGGAAAAGCCTCAGCCTAGAGTTATAGAGCAATATCTGATCTCCTGCTTTGAAGGATCTCCCTTGCCTAATTTGAGAATCATGCCATCTCTTGGTTCTCTCCTTTTACATCCTTGCATTATCATAAGCCACCAATCGCCACTCATCAATATCTACCGGCAAATGATAAGCCTTACCATAAATTAGTCTGTATGGTGTGGTACCCAAAGGAGTTTTATAGGCAATCTGTAAGCCCATAGAGCGTTATCAAGCTTTTCTGACCAATCCTTCCTAGAATGCTCTATTGACTTCTCAAGAATTCTATTGAGCTTTTTGTTTGATTTTTCTACCTGACCACTCATCTGTGGATGATAGGGAGTAGCAAGTTTGTGTGTAACACCTAATCTTTTCAATACTTTTTCTAATTGGTTGTTACAAAAGTGAGTCCCTCTATTGCTTATAATGGCTTTTGGAGTGCCAAATCTAGAGAAGAGTTTCTTAAGAAACTTCACTACCACCCTAGCATCGTTAGTGGGTGAAGCTTGAGCCTTTACCCATTTAGACACATAATCAATAGCTACTAAAATGTATTTATTACCAAAAGAACTTTGGAGAGGTCCCATGAAGTTGATGCCCTGTACATCAAAAACCTCACATTCAAGAATACCATTTTAGGGCATCTCATCACGAGATAAGATGTTACCTGTTCTTTGGCAACGATTACATTGTTGCACAAAGTTATAGCTATCCTTGAAAAGAGTTAGCCAATAGAATCCTAACTCCAGAACTTTCTGAGCAGTCCTGCTAGATCTATAGTGTCCTTCAGTTGAAAAGTCTTTGATAAACCTTTGATAAAACCCAGCATGCCCCAAAAAGCTTCTAATCTCCTTCATAGATGTAGGAGGTGGTAATTTTTCAATGGTTTTGATTTTTGCTCAAGCCACCTCAATACCCTTGCACGAAATCTTTTGCCCCAAAACTATACCTTCACTAACCATAAAGTGACACTTCTCCCAGTTGAGCACAAGATGGGTCTCTTCACACCAAATTAAAGCTCTCTCCAAATTCAGTAAACAGTTATCAAAGGAGTCCCTGTGGACTGAAAAGCCATCCATAAAAATCACCATGATATCTTCAATCAACTCATCAAAAATTGCCATCATGCACTATTGGATAGTGGTTGGTGCATTGCACAAACCAAATGGCATTCTCCTATACGCAAATGTACCATAGGGACATGTAAAGGTTGTTTTTTCTTGGTCCTCTGGAGTAATAGGAATCTAAAAGTAACCCAAATGACCATCCAAAAAATAGTAATATTCATGTCCAAATAACCATTTTGAACTCAAAGTTCTTTCCTCCTCTCGTCTCATCCTTTAACTTCATCATGTGTGGGTCCTTATCTTGTGAATCCCTTATCTCTTCCATTAACTTAGACCTTATGTGAAAATGAGCCAATAAAACTCTTGATCCTCTAATCTCCAGTTTCAATCCTTGATTAAAAAATTCCTTTAGTTCCTTCATGATCAGCCTTTTTCTCACATCCACATGGGCTAGGCTTCCCATCAACTTTTGACTTAAGGCATCTGCCACTACATTCGCCTTCCTGAGATGGTAGAGAATCTGATAGTCATAATCCTTCAATAGTTCAATCCATCTCCTTTGTCTCAGGTTGAGGTCTCTTTGGCTCAAGATATACTAAAGACTCTTATGATCTATGTAGATCTCACACTTCATCCCATACATGTAATGTCTTTAGATCTTTAGAGCAAACACTACTGCGGCTAATTCCAAATCATGAGTAGCATAATTCACTTCATGTCCCTTTAGTTGTCGTGATACATAAGTGATAACTTTACCATTTTGCATCAAGACACACCCAAGTCCTACTCTCGAAGCATCGCAATAGACAGTGAACCCTTCTTCTCCTTCTAGTAATGTCAAAACTAGGGCCGATATCAAACACTTCTTGAGCTTCTGAAAACTCTTCTCATAGGACTCTTCCCAATTGAACTTAACTTGCTTTCTAGTCAACTTAGTTAATAGAGCTGCTATCCTAGAAAAGTCCTATATGAATCTATGATAATATCCCGCCATGCCTAAGAAACTCCATACTTCTGAAACTGTTGTGGGCCTTGGCCAATTTGCTACCACTTCAACTTTCTTAGGATCAACTTGAATCCCTTCATTACTTACTACATGTCCAAGAAAGTTGACAGACTCCATCCAAAACTCACACTTGGATAACTTAGCGTAGAGTTGGTGATCATGTAACGTTTGAAGTACGATCCTCAAATGTTCTTTATGTTCTTCTTGATTCTTTGAGTAAATCAGGATGTCATCAATGAACACGATCACGAACTTGTCAAGAAATGGTTTGAACACTCGATTCATCAAGTCCATAAAAGCAGCAAGAGCATTCGTCAAACTGAATGGCAAAACCGTGAACTCGTAGTGTCCATATCTAGTACGGAAAGCAGTCTTGCAGATATCTTCTCCTTGGATCTTTAGTTGATGATAGCCAGACTTTAAGTTGATCTTGGAGAAGTGACCAGCTCCTTGCAATTGGTCAAAAAGATCATCGATCCTCGAAATTGGGTATCTATTCTTCATAGTGACTTTGTTAAGCTAGTGATAATCAATGCACATTCGGAACAAGCTATCCTTCTTCTTCACGAATAGCACTGGAGGGCCCCATGCTAAATTGCTTGGTCAAATAAAACCCTTATCAAGTAGATCATGCAATTACGTCTTTAACTCCTTCAGCTCTATTGGTGTCATACGATATGGTAGTATCGATATAGGTTGTGTACCAGGTAGCAGTTCAATATTGAACTAGATCTCGCGATTAAGTGGTAATCTGAGTAAATCTTCTAGAAAGACATCCATGAACTCATCCACTACTGGAATGCTCTCATCTCGAATGGTAGCTTCCTTGTCAATGTCAATGACATGGGCTAGGTACACTTGGCATCCTTTCCTTAACATTCATCTTGCCCCTAAGGCCGATATCAAGTTCAAAGGATTCTCATTCCTATCTCTTTGGTACATAAACTCCTTCCCATCACTATTTTGAAACTCGACAAGTTTCTTTCTATAGTCGATACAAGCTCCATGCTTATATAACCAGTCCATCCCTAATATCACATCGAATTCTAATACATCCAATTCTAGCAATACTATCGGAAGTTTTTATCCATTAATATCTACATCACAGCCCTTATACTCATACCTTACTTCCATCACTTCCCCTAAAGGAGTTGATATTACTAATGGTTCACTCATTAATTTCTTATCTATACGTACCCAGGTACTTAGTAAAACAAAGTGACACAAAAGAATGGGTAGCACCAGAATCAATTAAACATCTTGCGCTAGAACTTTGGATGGGGATGATACCTATGATGGCTGTGTGCGAATCATGAGCCTCTTGCTGATTCAAAGCAAAAACTCGACCCTTGCCCTTATTCTCTATTGTTGGTGCATTCCCAACCACTGTTCCTTTATCCTTGACTCTTTGCCCCTGTGTTTGGAATGGTCTAGATTGTGGTCGTACTGTGGTCCCATTCCCTTGACTCCTCATCTGAGGGCAATCCTTTATGAAGTGTCCCATTTGCCCACACTTAAGGCACGCACCAGAATCTCTTCAGCAAATTCTAGGATGCTTCTTTCCACATTTGCCGTAAGTGGGAAATTCTTGCTTAGTTTGATTATTCCATGGTCTAGAGGATGAAAATTCCTTCTTTGAGCCTCCTCCATTTCCATGCTATCCCCCATGACATTTTTTCCTATGCCTTCCCTTCTGGTCTCATTCAGCTTGTTCAGCTCTTTCCACCTTATACCTTTTCTCCATTATCTTGGCATTATCTATAAGCTTGGCTAAGGTTGGAAACTCTATTACTGCCAACAAATTGAACAGTGGTGTGATCAGTCCTCTTAGGAAACAATTGATGTGACTTGCTTAAGTAAGAACGATGTTGACTGCAAATGGACTAAGTCGATTAAACTCCTTAGCATAATCTAACACGGACATTCCTGGCTTCTGCTTCAGTTGCTCAAACTGTAATGCTCTATCTTGCCTTTCTCCTTCTGGCAATAACTGATCCATCACTTTTTGCTTAAACTTTGCCCACGTAGGTGGGTCTGCCCTATAAAGCTGTTCTTTAATACTTCTCTCGTACCAATACCAAGCTTCTTTCTTATGTTGGAGTCCTACCAACTAGATCACTTGGGCATCTGAGTAGGATAAATGATGAACTAGCTTATCCATCTCATCCAAAAATTCATGCAGATCATCTCCTTCCTTACCATAAAAGGTAGGCGGTTGCAGCTTCTTAAGCTCTGCCACGGTCATCCCCTCGTCAGGTAGCCACTTCTTCTCTCTCCGAGCAGGTGCCACTACTACAGGTGGCATAACTCCATTCCTTTCTTAAGTTGGCGGTGCTTCCTGCTTTTAAGCTTGTAGCTCATCCAGCTCCTTGCGCAAGTCTCTCATTTCCTCGCGCATGGCATGTACCTCTTATAAAGATGCTTGCTCAGTAAAGCCCATAGTCGGTGCCCTCAAGTTGGACCTTTCTCTTGACCGTACAGGTGCTGAGGTAGCATTCAATGCAGTGTTTGATATAACATCATCATTAGTCCTAACAGATTGGGCAGCTATGCGAACCTTCTTCTCAAGAGGCATTCTGTCTATTATAATAAGGGAATTTAGTACTAACCCCCTAACCTAACCCTTTCAATCCCATCACTATACTAGCATAAATCATCATGCATTTACCGTATCATATCATTAAGCACATGTCATGTATGCATCACATATCACATAGTTTTGCACATATCACACGTCACAATCAAGTAGCATATATCTCATAATATGACATCATATCATAATAATAAAAGAAATCATCTCATACTAGGTAACTAGGCAATCAAGGAAAAAATAATCATTCATATCATATAAAGTGCTATGCTGTTACGTCAATCATCATCATTTACTCGATCTAGCTCTCGTGTCTACCTTCAGAGCAATCAAGAGTGACATGGCCACTGCTACCACATCAGTAGCAAAAAAGATCTCTATCTTGATGGCGATTCATCAAAGACATAGACCTCACTGATGAGTAGTCTCCTCCATGCTCAACAATCCCCGACTTGAGTTGCTCCATATCCTTCCTTAGGGCATGAATCATGATCTTAAGATGACAGTTCTCTTCCTTCAAGTATGAGTAGTTATCCTCTAATTTTTGGATCTTACTATAAACCCTATCAGGATCTAAGCACTCCTCAGGGTCCTCCTCTTCGTCAGGGGTCTCATCCTTCGTGGGGTGAATCACATACATGACTTTCTCAAATATCTTTGGCCAAGTCCTCTTACAGGTCACATGAGGTGCTCTGGGTTGCGATCCTCAAGTAGGTGTAATCTTCTTGGTTATCTATCAGAAGAATCATAAGGCAAGCAAACAATAACAAGGATTACAAAAATCTACTAGGATTTCATAGAACTATGCTAGCGATAGACTACAAATGACAAGACAGAAAAGTTCCTATGCTCCAGGATTATACTTAAGCAACTCATATAAAACAAGCCTAAACTAGACTTTTAAAAACTAAGGCTCCGATACCACCTTTGTCACATCCCATCCTTAGAGATATGACGGTCCTAGAACATGGGGAGACATAAGGTCACCCACGCCCATAGAACCCATTTACACATAAACAAATCATGCCTAGGATTGTACTGAACCTCTTACAATAACTCATTTAAAACCTTTAGATGAATACGTTTAATTGCGGAAGTCTATAATTAAACATTACACATAAATCCATAAGGAAAATAATATATCTCAAATAAGTATCAATCAACATTCCCGGAGCATGTAATAATAAGACTTCATAAAATAGTATTATTGATAACTTGGACAAGGAATTCCCCAAGCGAAGTAAAATGCTTGAGCCATCACCTTGCCTCCTCACATTTGTTCACCTGGAACCACACAAGGAAAAAGGGGTGAGATAGATGATCTCAATAAGTAAACGTTAAGGCACATACATTATCAAATATTCCTTTGAAAAGGAAACACATAGCTTATACACATAGTTCATGATTTATAATTCATGAATCAAGTTACAATTTATCAAGGGTTTAATTTGGCAAGTTTGCAAAAATCACACTTATAACTTATAAAGAGTGAAGGCTATTGCTCTATCACTCGAACTTATAAAGGAGAGGTGGCCTTATACCAAATTCCAACTCCTATCACTTGTAAGGCATGAAGCTGATGAGGCTCCACGGCTAGAACCGCCTCTTTTTAGCTGAGGTGGATACACTACCCCTATCCATCGAGTTAAGATTGTGTGCACAGGTTCCGATGATTACCCGCATCGGCACGAGGATTATGCATAAAGGGTAAAAGGTACCATAGCTAGAGCTAATAGTAATCACAATTAACAATACCACATAAGGCAACAATAACATGTATCTCAATAACAATAGCGACTTAACTTTTGAACAAAAGATACAATGACAGTGTAGTTCTAGAAAGAATATAAGTTAGGATGATAGTCACAAGAATTTCTCATTAGATAAACAAAATAGTTTTGGACCAAATGTCCTTCGGCAACCCATGCTTGTCAAAGAAATCATATAATAATATTTTAGAATAGAAAGAACTTGGGTTTCATAAATGTCAAAGGCTCACATAACATGATATCACATATTTGTAACATAACAAAATGTTACTTGCACTTGTAACATGAACATAGTGTTTACTCACACTTGTAAAATGAATACGATATTTACTCACCTTGGGGTTCCTTTGCTCCTAGTATACATAGTCTCTTTGCACTTCTAAAGCTCCTCAAACTCTAACATAATATTTAGTTTAATACTTAGTATTTATTAACTTATGATGCTCCTATCCCATAACTACCCCATGCACATATAACATACACATACACTTAGAGTTCACATATAGGTGTACTCATCACTTGCACATAACACGTTGACTTTAAAAGTCTTGCACACTTAGGCCTTATAGGCTCACATGAGAACACATTACAATCATATCAATACCTTTCTAAGGTCATCACAATATTATTACCTCAATATCATCTCACTTTAGCAATTATCTTACTACACTTTACATTTCCATACATGTCATCTTAATAATTAACCTTTCAAGTGTCATGCTTACCTCTTATGATCCCTTTCTATTCAATTATCACATCATCAACTCAAAACCATGTATTTATTATCAAGTCATCATAACATCTAGTTCTATATTTCCCAATCTCATTTGTATTCTAATCACAATATAAAGTTAAGATACGTTAAGTATACCAAAATGCCTTTAAGCTTATCTAAGGTCATACCTTCAACTAACATGCAATTTTATCATTTATTATTCATACATACATGTCAATAATCATCAAAACACATCACATAAAAATTATAAACATTGGGACAAAAATATTAAGGTAGGCCAAATACATCATCAAGGGAAAAATTAAATTTTCTTTCTTTTCGCACTTTCTGTCTATTTCAGAAATATGTAAAAACATGATTGGAACCAAGATTTTTTATGTAAATACAACAAAAATCATTTTAAAGTATTAATTCATGTGAATCAGCCACACTTAGTATTGTTCATACATAAAAATTCAACTTTTGGGTCATAGGGTACAAAACCATAAGTTTTCTTGTTTTTGGTATTTTTCGGTCATTTCAAAAATATATAAACAGGTTGTTCTAACCATTATTTTTCATTCAATCTCAGCAAATATCAATTTAGAACATATCCCTACATGATTCGACAACCATAGATAGTATTTATACAAAAAAAATTCCAAGTTTTAAGGCTTAGGTGAAAATCATGAGTTTTCGCGCTTTCTGCGCTTTTCATTCACTACAGCAATATACAGACACGTGATTCAAATCATTATTTTTCATCCAAACAAAACAAATATCATATTAGAATACTTTCTCACACAAATCGGTAGCCACATATTAATTTCATAATAGAATTTTCCAACTTCTAATTTCTAGCACAAAAACCTTGAATTCCTTTGTTTTTCGAAACTTCCTGATTATCACAGAAATATGCAGAATTATTATTTAATCCAATATTTTTCATCAAGACAAATTAAAAATTAGTTTAGAAAACAACAATTCATAAATTTCCCTCCTTTAGTGATGTTTATACATAAAAATTGTGACTTTAAGTTATAGAATTCACCTTTGGAGAAATCTCGCGAAAAGATTTATGTTTTCGGTAGAAAATAGATTTTCTCTCCCAAAAACTCACTCAAACATAATTAAATCTATAAAATCAGTAATCAACTAGTTCAAAATAATTTTTCCATAATTTATTTCATAGAAATCAGTTTAGAAATTGGAAGAGAAGAAAAACTTATGATTACAGTCAAGAAATCGCGAAACGGAAAGGTGTTTTCTTAATTTAGGTTGAGAGAAATATTTTGAGAGGATTTTTCTGCCAAGATACAGAAAACTAAAGTGGTGGCTACTGGAAGACCTAGGCTAGCCAAATTTTTCATTATATATTAGGGTTTGGGTACAAGTTCCACTAATACCCTTAATGAACTAGGTTTGGAGGATTTTAGTGTAGTGGGCTTTTAGGTATTTGGGCTTTTTATTTAAATTTTGGACTGATTTTTATTAAAATAAAAAGAATATTTTTCTTATTATTTCTGTAATATTTCCCCCAAAATATTATTTTAAAAATTATTTTAAAATATTCATAAAAACATTTTATGCTTAAAAATTATCTTTATGTATGAAAATTCATTTTGTTTAAAATAAATTCTTTTATGCAAATGCACTTCATGTAAATCATTTATTTCACAATAGCAACTCATATTATGCATATTAAAATTAATTTAATATGCCATATTGTGAGGCCTCACTTGAGCACCAGTCCGATCCGCTAAGGAATCGAAATGCTCTTCGGGAGAAACTCCACGATTGGAACTCACCGTGAGTTCAGAAAATTGATTTTTATATTTTCGAAGTTGAAAAATGAGTCGCCACTTCAATTTACTTATTTTAATTGGGAAAATTAAAGAAAACCCAAATTGATTGACTCCAAAAATGATTTGATCTTGTCCCAATGGAAAATGCACCAATCTATGAGTGACCAAAGAGGGCTCGGGGATCAGGTTTTGATAATTACACAATTGAGAAAAAATATCTTTTTCTTTAGTTCGGCTAAAATTGCAAAATAACTCTTAAAAAGGAATTTTCGTGTATGCATGAACAGGAATATAATGATGAATGAAACAGATATATATGATGAGATGGAATGAAAATTGTAAATAAATAGGCAAGATAAATTCTACTTAATTATTACAATATCAAAACAATTGAAATAAAGAGGATCTTTCCTCTAGCCCTTATGGGTACTAGGAAAAGCACACATTCCCCAACTAAACTAATATAAGATCATAAATAAAAGATTAATATAAATAAATCAAAAAAAAGGAAAAAAAAAACATTGATAAAAAGATTTTGGAGTTGATGCCCTTCAAAATGGTAGCCTACGTATCCTATCGAATAGGAATCAAACCCCATGCAGTTCTTCCTTCTTGCGAAGGAGGGGTTTTAAAAAAAGTGTTGGTTTGCTTATTAATTTTATTCTGATTCTTAAATTAATAAATTTTAGATCTTTTCTATTTTAGACCTAAAGAGAATTCTAGATCTGAATTTAGAATTTTGAAAATGGAAAAGGGATTATACCTTTGCTTTCCTTGATTTTCGGACGAATGGAACAAGCCTTACTCTGGATCTCAACTCCACCTTGAATTCAAAAGACTTGGAATCTGAATCTAAAAGCAACAAATGTATCAATATCAGAGAGAATTTTTGCCTTGGAATGTGTGTCAAATGAACCTAAATGAGGCCCTATTATAAAGCTACTAAGGGGGCACTGGTGGTACGGATGGCAGCATCAGCATGTTACCGACGGCAAGGGTGGCACCGATGACATGCCGGGTGTCCGGTGGCACGTTGACCATGTGACCTTACTGCCGACATGAATTTTGTGCTACTAGTGAGGCAGCATGGCAAGCATGCTGCCTCGCAGAGTGGCGACGCACCTATTACGCGCTAGCCAGCTAGTTCGACCTGTTTCCTGCTTTTTCATCCGTTTTGGATCCATTTCAGTTTTGATTTGAGCTCAGTTTGATCCTATGGGTTTGTAACTGAAAGACAGTCAATTGGAGGTGTAATTTTGAGGGTTCACAGCTGTCCCCCTTATCTGATTTGGCCAGACAGAGGCCAAATTTGATAAGTGTGAACCGGAATGCCTAGGACATTGTTTTGAGCATTTTGAACATCCCTTTCAGTATTGGGAGTTGTGCAAGAGCTTCATGTCTAATTTCTGGCTATTCTAACTCTGTTTGGACTATTTTCTAATTTTTAAGCTATTTTTGAATTTTTAGTTTTTCTGTAATTCTAGGAGATTCTGAACTCCGATCGAGACCTTGTCTATTTTAGGAGATGGATAAAAATCATGTGGATTCACTACTTCAGACGAAACTGGATTTCGATTTAAAATGAGCCTATTATGATGAAACCACATGAACAGGACCTGCGAATCAAAAAAAGTTAAAAGTTGTTATGAGGGGGGCCTACCTCTACTCCTATATAAACCTTCATTCCTTCACAGTCTTCATAAACTCATTTTCACTCTCTCTCTTTTCTTTCTAAATATTTTTCTCTCTCTCTCTTTTACCATCTCAATATGGAAGCCTTCAATCAACCAGCAATGGGTGCTCAGAACCCGGAGACATTACTAAAGGAGCCAGATCGCCACGTCAGCTACACTGGATCTCTTCATATATATTTTTCTTTCCTTGCATAGTCAGTAAGAATTCCAATAATTATCAATAATTTTTTTTTACAAAAATTACAGAGAGTACAATTGAGGCCTAGGGGAGGTCGTAGTGTCATGGAGTTGGTTTGCCTTTATCTGAGTAATCAAGATGCTATCCATCTGCACATCAAGCCATCTAGCTTGCTCAGGTGGCTTGAGCTAGACATCAAGCAGTCGGTTAATACCATTGTGGTCCGGGCACTAGCAGAGCGCTGGTGGGATACTACCAACACATTCTACCTTTCTTGCGGTGAGATGACAATCACTCCCCTCAAGTGGAGCATGCTTACGAGTATGCATTTCAGATCTTGAGTTTTATTCTTCATGGATCGAGCGCTCTTCTATAGAGATGACCACTCTGATTGGGGCTGATCCCCCTCGTGGGAACCTTAATGTCCCATGTTCCTAGCTTCATCAGGCCTTGATAACCATGGGTCAAACTCCAGGTCAATATGGTGTTGATCAGGGTGCTAGACTCTGTGCCTTGATTATCTTAAGTTGTACCTTTCTATATAACAACAAGGACAGCGTTAATTTAAATGTCCTACGATCATTGGAGAATCTAGATGAGATCAGTGAGTTTGACTAGGGAGGTGCAGCCCTTTGTGCTATGAATCAGGAGCTGTGCAGCATTTCTCGTGGCACACTTTGCGGCCATGATGGTACCTCCATTTTGCTCGAGGTGAGTATTATACTCTGGTATTTTGTTATCTGATCTCTGTCTAGTGACTGACAAAATTCTATTTCCTACAGTATTGGGCTTATGAGCACTTTTTGATGCTGGCTCCACTACTGAGAGAGCCTACTGCTATTGACCCCCCTATGGACATCTTTGGAGGGCATCCAATAAAAATTCCTTCATGGCACTATCATTTGATCATTGCAGACAGATCTTTGCTACTTTGACCATAGACCAAGTATTCCTTTATTGATCTTAACTTGAATTTTACTGTTTATCTTGTACTGCTTATATTGCAATCCGTTTGTAGGTGAGATGGTCGCCCTTTACTAGGTTCATAGAGTGGATTCCTGACCGGATCAGGCCTAGTATGGACTTTTCCTTTTGTTGACTCTTGCTCCATTATGAGTCTTTGAGGATGTTCTACTTGGGAGAGAGGGTGAGGGCACAGGTTACAGGAGAGAGAGTTGTGCCACAGCCCCCTATGGCAGACATGAGGTATGGGCTAGCTATCCTAGGAGAGGATGGTTAGGCTGCTGGAGTTTCCTGCCTGGATTACCTGTTGCTTAACATGGACTATGATGAGTTCTACGAGGCACCCTTGATGCGAGGCTCACCTCCCTTGGATAAATTACAGGGACTGTCACATCAGGGATCTAACTCAGCAACTTTATGAGGGCCTCCCTCTAGAGTTGGGAGTTTCATCTCTCCACGGGCTGGCAGTACCATTCCAATTGGCAGCATGGGTCCTAGGGTTAGACCTTCAGGTGTTATGGCTAGTCCTTCAGGTTTTACAGCTGATCCTTCTGGGATTGGTCCTTCAGGGGCTAGTGGCTCAGCTCCAACGCCAGCTCCAGATGCTTCAGTGGGAGGTCTAACTGATCTGGTTCCCCTACCTTCTGATCTTATCTACTTATCAGTTCATCTTGATAATGTTTCTTGTGACGGCCGATCACGACGTTACCATCTTCCTGAAGATCGACCGGCCTTATTCCCTACTATTCTTGAGACTGTTATAGAGGTAAAATTTTTTTGCATAGCTAGTACTTTTAGCCCTTTGTCTGCCTTGTAGTGATTCTCATATATTTTCTTTCTTCTCCAGGTTCCCATGGAGTTCATTCGCTATCACTTCAATCTCTTGGGCCGATATACATTTGCTTTGAGCTCCTTTTGGAGGAGTCACAAGGATGAGATGTCCAGGCGAGGACACCATAGACCCAAGCATGGTCGTTAGTGACCTACTTTATCAACTTTTGCTTTTCATATATACATGTACTGAGGATGATGCACTCTTTTGGATGTATGCATGATATTTTGGATATATGCATTACTTATGTTTATGTGACATCTTGGATGTATGATATGTATGACTTATACATGTTTTGAATGAAATGGGTGCATGGTATAGATGCAGATATTCAGCTGAATAGGATTCCATTGGGCTATTCCTTACATTTTTCTCTCATTTCCGCTTTGATTTTGAGAAAAATGAATTATTTTAACCTTGAAATTTTGAGAAATTGCAGTAAAAACTGTTGGAGGATAAATGATAGAAGGAGGCACAGGATGGTAGGGCGGCATGACCAGCATGCCGCCGGTCCTGGCAGCATGATTTTCATGTCGTTGCCTCAGACGGCACACTCAGCGTGCTGCCGCTACAGCAGCATGACCGGTGTGCCACTGTCCCAAGCGGCAAGATTAGCATTCCGCCGATGGCAGATCAGGCAGGCAAAATTTTGCCTATTTAAGCAGATTTTGTCTATTTCCCAGTCCGTACCATTAGTTTTTGAGCCTCCAAAAGTCATTTTCAATCATATTTTTGCTTTCCATCAATTTTATTATTTTTATTCCTCATAATGGAGCCCTATTTCAGCCATGCAATGTTCTTATGGTGCAAGAACCTTACCAAAGTGGAGAGAATTAACCTGAGAAAGTATGGGGTAAGCACTATGCCCACCTTAAGAGGCATAAAAATTGATTGGGAATTTCTGTGCTCTTGCATGCGCTTTTGGGATCCAACTGCCCATGTCTTCAAATTTGGGGCATCTATGGAGCAGATGTATCCTACATTTGAGGAGTTTTCTGTGTTGCTCGGATCTGATCCAGAAGCTATACTGGCTACTCCTGTTGAGAAAGTAGGATATTTCAACTCTTTCAGGGGACTTTTTGACTTGAGTACAGAGGCTGCTAGTCCTATGGTAGTGGATGATTGGATAGATCTGACTGCTGTGATAGCAGAATTCCATGATCCTAAGGATATTGAGGATGATGGGTGATTTCATTTGAGAATGTAGGCTTTATCCTTCTGTCTGACTGTCAGATATATTTTTGTGAGCCCTACTGGTTAGGAGGATGCTAGAGTCACTGAGCTGATTCCACAAATGGAGGAAGGGAGATCTATCGTGGCTATAGTGTAGGCTGAGACCATCATGAGTTTGGATAGGTCTTGCACTTCTGATAAGCCATGGTCAATCAACCCTATTATTCTTCAGGTTGAATTCTAACTTCTGAATTTCATTTCAACTGCTTTCTGTGTTTTCTTATGCTTATCTTTTTTGTGCTTTTTCAGATTTGGCTGAGAGATCATCTCCGGATAGTGGGACCTCCCACCAAAGTGGATTATTCTACTTCCTGGTATAGGACCCGGACCATTGTGGTCAAACGAAATTCAGAGAAAGAGTGGACAAAATGGTTGATGGAGCTGGTTGGAGGTGTGAATGGTACAAGATTAGAAGTTTCATGACCATGAGCTTTGGCTACAAGATGGTCTACCTGCTGGGGTTGAGGATGGTGACATTTTACCAAGCTACTAGGGTTATGCACCAAATGGAACATAGTCAGGGCGTGCCCCTAGATGGTGCTTTATTTGAATTTATTCTGATTACTAAGACCGTTGCTCTAGCTGTCAGAAATGGATGTGTAAGGGGTTTTCATGCTGTTTGTCCTGCTGACCAAGGCAGTAAATCCTTGCAGTATATTGACTAGTGGATAGCTAACTCGTGGAAATCAGAAAAGGCTAGAAGGGTTGCTATACTTGAGGAGATAGAGCAAGAATCATGATTACTATTTTAGCTTAGGACAAATTTTGATTACATCTTTATTTTCTTTTGATGTTCCAAAAATTAAATGAGACAAATAAGACATCATCATTTTTTTTTTGGTTATCCCTTTTGTTGCTCTAACTTTTGCCTAAGCTGCCCTTTCGGGTTTTCAACTTAGCGAGCTTGTTTTCATTTTTTCCTATATGTATTTTTGTGACACAATTAAGAGCCGAGTGAATGTGAAATGAAAATTTTATTGATGAATTGGACCGAACCCGCAAGGGCTGCCTACGTATCTCCTTACAATGATTAATGATTTTTATTCTTTTTCCTCTTTATGGAGAATCAGGTCCACGTAGTTCAGACTTTGAGGAAAAATGTGAATGCTGAGCATGATTTCACAATGATTGCAAATGTTATGCATGAATTACAAGGATGCTTATGCAAAGTATCTCTTGAGTTGATCCAGATTGCATGGGCTAGCAAATTCTATGCCATCCAAGTCCGTCAAGATTACTACTCCACTAGATAAGATCTTCTTCATCATAAATAAACCACTCTAGTTAGGTCTAAATTTTCCCCTTGGATCATGAACAAGTGCCCTTATTTCTTTCAAGACAAGGTGACCCTCTTGTAATCCTCTATCCCTGACTCTTTTTTTGAAGTGCCTAGCCAGTTTCTGTTGATAACCTTGCATCTGATATAAGGCATCCATTCTCTTTTCATCGATGGCCAAAAGTTGGTGATGGTAGCCTTTCGCCCATTCCACTTCGTCCAACTGACTCTCCCTCATAATATGAGCTGACTTGACTTCTAGCTCGATTGGCAGGACGGCTTCCATCCCATACACCAAAGAGTAAGGTGTAGCACCAGTTAGAGTACGTACTGTTGCTCTGTATCCCCATAAAGTATATGGCAAATGTAGGTGCCAATCCTTATGGTTGTTAGCCATCTTCTGCAGTATATTCTTAAGAGTCTTATTTGTGGCTTCAACTGCACCGTTTGTTTGAGGTCTGTACGGAGAAGACTTATAGTGTTGAATTTTCTCCTTTTTTAATAGCTTAGTAACCTCCTTTTGGAAGTGAGATCCATTATCAATGATGATCTCAAAAGGGACCCCATACCTATAAAGGATGTTAGTATGAATAAATTGGGCTACTTGTTTGGAATCCAATATCTGGTAAGGTACAGCTTTAACCCATTTGGAGAAATAATCAATAGCCACCAAAATGAACTCATGCTTGCCAGAAGACTTTGGGCTTATCTTACCAATGACGTCCAGGTCTCAAGTTGCAAATGGCCAAGGCATGGTGATATGAGATAGAGGTACAGGAGGTTTCTTCTAAAGTTTAGCATAGATCTGACACTTATGGCACTTCTGAACATATCTTGCGCAATCTTGATTCATAGTAAGCTAAAAGTAACCCTAATTTATGATCTTGCGGGCTATAGCAATTCCATTCATATATGGACCTTTGTTACCACCATGCATCCATTCTATGATCTGTTGGGCTTCTGTTTCAGTGACACATCTCAGATGGATGTTATCCCAAACCCGTTTATAGAGTACTTCCCCGTTTGGAATGAAACCTTTGGACAACTGTCTTAAAGTCCTCTTTTCTATTTTAGAGGCCCCTTCAGGATAGTGTCCATTCTTGATGTAATTGAAGATATCCCAAAACCATGGTTTGCTATCAACCGCTTGAATATTCAAATAATGAGTTATGCAACTTGGCTCATGCTTAACCTCAATTGTAACAGGTCTGATTATAAAGCCGTCGCTTATATCAAACATTGAGGTGAGTGTTACCAAAGCATCAGCAAATCTGTTCTTTGTCCTTGGAAGATAATGGAAAGACAGTTCATGGAAATTGTCTGCTAGTTCATTTAGGCGTTTATAGTGAGGAACCAAATGCTCTTCTCTGATCTTCCATTTCCCTAAGGCTTGGGAAACTATTAGATTTGAATCCCCATAAATCTCAAGGCATTTGATTCTGAGCCTTATTGCTGCCTCAAGACCATAGATGTATGCCTCATACTCTGCTTCATTATTTGTTACCTCGAAGTTTAGTTTGATGGCTATGGGTAAGTTTTCCCCACTCAGTGTAATGAACACAATGCCGGCACCATACCCTCTGTTGTTAGATGCCCCATTAAAATAGAGCTTCCAAACTTCACTGTCGATTGTCAGGATATCTTCATCAGGAAATTCAGGCTCAACCCAATGATCATCTATTGGAGCTACAACTAACTGATTAGCCATATGCTACCCTTAACTACTTTTCGTTGTACATATTTCAGATCATATGCAGCTAATATAACCATCCACCTTGCCATCTTACTGTCATACTCCAAATGAGGCTTCAAAGACACATTTGGCGAGATTGAGCTTGAGATTGTACTGGCAAAGTCTAAGGAAGAATCGCCTTAGTGTCTCTAAATGTTTTTTGGCAATGGTGCCTTTTATTACCATGTCATCCACATAAACTTCAATCTCTTTATGCATCATGTCATGGAAAATGGTAGTTGCCATCCTCTGGTATGTTGCCCCCGCATTTTTAAGCCCAAATGGCATAACCCTGTAGCAATAGGTGCCCCATTCAGTAATAAATGTTGTCTTCTTTTGTCAAGAGGATGAACCATTATCTGATTATACCCTGTAGCCAGGTCGATTAAGGAAACCAATTCAGAACCTGCCATGCGGTTTACCAACAGATCAATGTGAGGCAAGGGAAAATCATCCTTGGAACAAGCTTTTATTTAGATCCCTACAATCCACACACATTCTAACTTTATCATCTTTCTTAGGAATCAGCACAATGTTAGCAAGCCAGGATGGATAGTTGATGGGCTCAATGAAGTTGTGATCCAGTAGCTTGGTAATTTCTTCTTTAATTAGTGTAGATCATTCTATCTTGAGTCTTCTCAATTTCTGCTTGACGGGCTTAGCACCTAAGTAAACTAGGATTTTATGAACTGCTATGCTTGTATCCAACCCTGTCATGTCTTTCAGTTGCCATGCAAAATAATCTTGAAATTCTCTGATCATCTTTTCAATACGATCCCTGTTTATGCATGCAGATGCAATGAATGTAATTTTTGGTATGTCATGAGTGCCAGCATTAATGGGCTCTTTAATTATGTCATCTTTTATTTCATTTATTTCATTTTTACTTGATGTCTGATTTAAGTTAGATTTAAAAGTTGGAACATCAAAGAAAAATGGAGACACAGGGTCGTAAGAGGAAATAGTAGACTTTTTATTAAATTCAAATGGGGATATGTCCCAATTTACATCAAACTGAAAAGTTAGACCCTCAAGGTCAGTTACATTATTATCAGCAAAAGAAATAGAAGAGACAAACTCAGATTCAGAAAATGAGTCTATCTCAGATTGAGACTCTGATTTGGATTGGGACTCTGGTACAGATTTTAGTTCAGAAGGATAAAAGAGGCTTTCCTCAAAGGACCAATTTTGTAGCTCGTTCTCGGTAGGCTGGATTAAGGTGGAAGGGTCAATTTTCTCCTCCTCAACAGTGAGCATGAGCACTTCATCAAAAAGACTAGCCTCCATGTTCTCTTCCCAATCTTGACTAAGCATGTAGATTTGTTCACAGTCTTCTATCTCAAGCCTGACATCAGAAAAGATTTCAAACCCAGGGATCAGTTTTTCTGTAATGGGGCAGACCCAAGGCTCAGGAAAGTTACAGTAAGAAACTGTGTCGCCTTCCTTTACAAAATAGCCATTTAGAGTCTTAAAGTAAGGGCACATGGGCTAGTCATAAACCTCACCTCTTTTAAAGGCAGCTGTTCTGTCTTTAGCCTGATTTTCCATTTCTGCAAGATCTTCATCAGTGGGCTCATATCTTAGCCCAAATGGTGGTGTTGTGACTGGATTGTCCAAGAAAGACTTTAAGCCCTGTTGGCTCCTTCCTAAACCTAAACTAGGAAAGTAATTCATTTTACGAAGCATGTTAGCAATGGTAATTTTCCCGAAGGGGTCAAAATCAAATGGAACGAATTCTTTACCCTCTTCACCCTCAATGTATTGAATGAAGGAGAAACTAGAGAGTGGATAAGTGGATAGCTCAGGTTGAATCTCAAGAATGGGAACAGAGCTTGGGATGTCTGGTCTTCCATACATGTCCCCTTTAATAGTCATGACCCCATTTATGAGAGGGAACTTGACTTTCTGGTGTAGGGATGAAGGGATAGCCTTTGCTTGATGGATCCAGGGCCTTCTAAGTAATAAGTTAAAACATAAAGGTACATCAATCACTTAAAAAGGAATGATGAAAGATGTCGGCCCAATAGTCATATCTATGATAGCCACCCTGAGGACTTCTCTCTTGGTATTGTCATACGCCTTTACTATCTGATCTGAAGGGGTAAAATTAGTAACCTCCAGTCCCAAGTAGCTTGCTACCTTCAAAAGGCATACATTTAAGGCTGAACCATTGGCACAGTCTTTCCCCAACTTACCACTGTAATGTAAAGGGCATTATTGTGGCTAGAGTCTCCTTCCGGAATGTCAGTTTCTCCAAAAGTGATGGACACCCCTTTAGCAGCAGAGGTAATAGAAGCAACAAGGTTTTCAGGTGTGATATCAATTAGAGCTTCGCATTGATTCAAGGTCTTGCAAAGAGCTTGGCGGTGAGGATATGAGGACTGGATCAAACTCCAAATTGAGATATTGGCTTATGTTTTCTTGAGTTGTTTAAGGATGGGATCTTCATCTGGTTCAAGAATCCCTTTCAATTTGTTAGCAGGTTTGGGAATTGGTTGAATAGGTTGAGTGTTTGGGCTCAGTTGGCTCTGGATGACTTTGCCACTTCTGGTGATGGCATCAATTTCCTCAACTAGGTTAGTGAGGTGCAAGACACAACAATAATTAGGATTTGACTCAATCAAGGAGATAGGGTCAACTACCTCGTGATTATTTATGGTATTGACTGTGTGGTTGGGTAAAGGGTTGGTATTGATATTAGGTATGGCTTTTGGTGGTATCAGGTCATTAGATCAATAAGGTCCTGAATTCTATGTCTAAGGGCCTTGCACGCATCTGTTTTGTGCCCAGGCCCTTGATGATAATCACACCTCTCATGTGGGTTGTAATTTTTTGGTAGTGGATTGGGGATTGGTTTTGGCTCAAGAGGTTTCACGATGTTTCCCTCAAGCAACTTCTTTAGGATAATACTCATAGGCACACCCCCTAGATCAGAAAACTACCTCCTTTCAATCCTGATAGGCTTCTTAATAATGAGAGCATTAATTTCCCCCCTTTCTAATTCATTGAGGAAGTCATATTACCCCGATGAGTTGGCTTTTTATACCTTGACCCTAATGCGGTCTCTTCTTTAATCTGACCATTCTAAATCAAGTCTTCAATTTTTGAAGTAATAGCAATAAGGGCTTTGAAGGAAGGAAGGTATTGAGTCTGTAGCCTTTCTTGGTAAACTGGCAGAAGATTCTTGACAATTATGTCAATTTGTTCATTTTCAGGAGGCTAATTTACCATCTGAGAAGCCTTTTTCCTCCACCTTATAAGGAATGAAGAGAAGGATTCCTTTGCATACTGCTTGGTGGTCTCAAGGTCTCTTCTTGTTACATCGACCTCGATGTTGTAATGATACTGTTGGACAAAGATATTACAGATGCCATCCCAAGTCCATTTTTGGTGACATCCAAGTCTATAAACCATTTCACAGCTGTACTAGTTAGTGACTGTTAAAATAATTGGGTCAGTAGTTCATTATCCACACCCAATGGATACATGGCTCCCACATATACTTTGAGGTGGGTCTTGGGGCAGGTAGTCCCATCAAACTTATCAAACTCAGGCATCCTAAATTTGGGAGGAACTCTTACATTAGGGAACAAGCTTAAGGACCCCATATCAACCAGATCCTCTTTCTTTTTCATACCCAACAACATCTTCTCCATGCATTCCATTTTTTCCATGCAGGCTTTTATTTCAGGATTAACTTCCTTCCCTTGGAAAGGATCTGCGGGTTGGGAAGTGAAAGCAAAGGTGAGATTTGTTAGTGAGTTGTTTTTGAGGAACTCGGGTGATGGGATAGGCAATGGTGGAATGATGTCAGTGTTTGCAGGTTCTTTGTCTCTGGATTTAACTCTGGAAGTGGATCCATAAATAAGATAAAAGGCAGGTTTTGGGTTAGCTTTGAATGATTTTGGGTTAGTTGGATTTTGAGCCAGGGAGGTCTGTTCCAACATGGTATGGACATCCTCTATCATAGCCCTCCTTTGGGCCTTTAGCATATCTTGGAAAAGGGCCTCTTGCCTCTTCATCATGGTTTCTTAGTGTTTCGAGAGCTTGGCAAGAAGCTCATCAAAGATCTCATCAGCTCTGATGGTAGTGGTCTCATATCCAGCAACAGACATCTTGTTAACCTTTGGATAAAGAGATAAAGCTAGGTCAATTTCTAGCTTAGGTGTGGAACAAAGATCATGGAATATATCAGCTTTTGATTGGGATCATGGGTTTATAATTGGGACTAGTAGTGTTTGAGTGAGATTAAAACTCTCCAAATTTGTAAGGTCTATGCATGCATGCATGTATGCATGAATAGAAAAGGTTTCATGATAATGACATACCAAGTTCTAGTCATATGGTACATACAATCCTAAAGGAAGGTTCTATGAGTCATTACATAAGAGGGTTAAGGTGGTTTGAAAGGAACCCATCACACTAGAGATGCGATATACCTAACCACATGTGAGACAAGGAGCCTCGCATAGGTCCAATGGTATGTGCATACTCGTTACACCTCTAAAAGGATTAGAGGATAAGTCGTGGGCTGGATGATTTCACTATTGGCAAGAAGACCTAAGGAAGGTTGCCCACTTGATGTTACTTTCTATCCTTTATTTTCCTAGGAAGCTAGGCTTTTGTGGACTAGGAGTCTGATGTAATGATGCATGACAGAGTTATTTTGTATTTAAAGTCAAACTCAGTATTTTACCAAAAGTAATAAACTTTATCTTTTATTTGAAAAAGATTTTAAGTCCCCAGTGGAGTCACAAACTATGAGGCCTCGCTCGAGCAGCAGTCCAATCCGCCGAGGAATCAAAATGCTCTTCGGGAGAAACTCCATGATTGGAACTCGCTGTGAGTTCAGAAAATTGATTTTTGCATTTTCAAAGTTGAAAAATGAGTTGCCACTTCAATTTACTTATTTTAATTAGGAAAATTAAAGAAAACCCAAATTGATTGACTCCAAAAATGATTTGATCTTGTCCCAATAGAAAATGCACCAATCCGCGAGTGACCAAAGAGGGCTCGAGGATCAGGTTTTGGTAATTACACAATTGAGAAAAAATGTATTTTTCTTTAGTTCAGCTAAAATTGCAAAATAACTCTTAAAAAGGAATTTTTATGTATGCATGAACAAGAATATAATGATGAATGAAACAGATATATATGATGAGATAGAATGACAATTGTAAATAAATAGGCAAAATAAATCCTACTTAATTATTATAATATCAAAACAATTGAAATAAAGAGGATCTTTCCTCTAGCCCTTATGGGTACTAGGAAAAGTACACATTCCCTAACTAAACTAATATAAGATCATAAATAAAAGATTAATATAAATAAATCAAAAAAATAAAAAGGAAAAAATATTGATAAAAAGATTTTGGAGTCGATGCCCTTTAGAATGGCAGCCTGCGTATCCTATCGAATAGGAATCAAACCCCACGCAGTTCTTCCTGCTTGCGAAGAAGGGGTTTTAAAAAAAGTGTTGGTTTCCTTATTAATTTAATTCTGATTCTTAAATTAATAAATTTTAGATCTTTTCTGTTTTAGATAAAAGAGAATTCTAGATCTGAATTTAGAATTTTGAAAATGGAAAAAGGATTATACCTTTGCTTTCCTTGATTTTCAGACGAATGGAATGAGCCTTGCTCTGGATCTCAACTCCACCTTGAATTCAAAAGACTTGGAATCTGAATCTAAAAGCAACAAATATATCAATATCAGGAAGAATTTTTGCCTTGGAATGAGTGTCAAATGAACCTGAATGAGGCCTTATTTATAGAGCTGCTGAGGGGGGCACCGGTGGTACGGACGGTAGCATCAGCATGTCGCCGGTGGCACAGGCGGCACCGGTGACATGCCGGGTGTTCGGCAACATGTTGAGCGTGCCGCCTCATTGGCGGCACAAATCGGCGACATGCTGATGCTGCCGTCCGTACAGCCAATGCCCCCTAGCAGCTCTATAAATAAGGCCTCATTCAGGTTCATTTGACACATATTCCAAGGCAAAAATTCTCTTTGATATTAATATATTTGTTGCTTTTAGATTTAGATTCCAAGTCTTTTGAATTCAAGGTGGATTTGAGATCTGGAGCAAGGCTCATTCCATTCGTCCAAAAATCAAGGAAAGCAAAGGTATTATCCCTTTTCCATTTTCAAAATTCTAAATTCAGATCTAGAATTCTCTTTTGTCTAGAATAGAAAAGATCTAAAATTTATTAATTTAAGAATCAGAATTAAATTAATAAGCAAACCAACACTTTTTTTAAAACCCCTCCTATGCAAGCAGGAAGAACTGTGTGGGGTTTGATTCCTATTCGATAGGATACGCAGGCTGCCATTCTAAAGGGCATCGACTCCAAAATCTTTTTATCAATATTTTTTTCCTTTTTATTTTTTTGATTTATTTATATTAATCTTTTATTTATGATCTTATATTAGTTTAGTTGGAGAATGTGTGCTTTTCCTAATACCCCTAAGGGCTAGAGAAAAGATCCTCTTTATTTCAATTGTTTTGATATTGTAATAATTAAGTAGGATTTATCTTGCCTATTTATTTACAATTGTCGTTCCATCTCATCATATATATCTGTTTCATTCATCATTATATTCTTGTTCATGCATACACGAAAATTCCTTTTTAAGAGTTATTTTGCAATTTTAGCCGAACTAAAGAAAAATACATTTTTTCTCAATTGTATAATTACCAAAACCTGATCCCTAAGCCCTCTTTGGTCACTCGTGGATTGGTGCATTTTTAATTGGGACAAGATCAAATCATTTTTGGAGTCAATCAATTTGGGTTTTCTTTAATTTTTCCAATTAAAATAAGTAAATTGAAGTGGTGACTCATTTTTTAACTTTCAAAATACAAAAATCAATTTTCTGAACTCACAGCGAGTTCCAATCATAAAGTTTCTCCCAAAGAGCATTTTGATTCCTTGGCAGATCGGACCAGTGCCAATGAGGTGGCATGGCAGGTGTGCCGCCCAGAGCGGCAACACGCCTCTTACGCGCTGGCCGGCTGGTTCCACCTATTTCTTGCTTTTTTGTCCATTTTGGATCCATTTCAATTTCGATTTGAGCTCGGTTTGATCCTATGGGAGGTATTGAAAATCAGACTGTGGTTGGTTCCATAGGGATAAAAAGAATTGGTATGATCAACGCCGTTTAACCACGATTGCTCAACTGTCAATGTGCAACTTTCCTTGTTCTTGTTAGTAGCCATTCAGAGCGGACAGGCAAGGAGAAGTCCCAATGCTTTCGTCTCCGGCTAGAAACTCTAGATTCTAAAGAGATCGAGAACAAAAAGAATATGGGTTCATAACTAAAAGACGGTCGACTGGTGTAATTTTGAGGGTTCACAGCTGCCCCCCTTATCTGATTTGGCCAGACAGAGGCCGAATATGATAAGTGTGTACCAGAAGGCCTAGGACATCATTCTGAGCATTCTGAATATCCCTTTCAGTATTGGGAGTTATGCAAGAGCTTCATGTCTAATTTTTGGCTATTCTGACTCTATTTGGACTATTTTCAAAATTTTAAGCTATTTTTGAATTTTTAGTTTTTCTATAATTCTAGGAGATTCTGAACTCCAATCGAGACCCTATCTATTTCAGGAGATGGATAAAAATCATGCGAATTCACTACTTCAGACAAAATTGGATTTTGATTTAAAATGAGCATATTATGGCGAAATCACGTGAACTAGACCTGCGAATCAAAAAAAGTTAAAAGATGTTATGAGGGGGGCCCACCTCTACTCTTATATAAACCTTTATTCCTTCACATTCTTCATAAACTCATTTTCACTCTCTCTCTCTAGCTTTCACTTTTCTCTCTAAATATTTTTCTCTCTCTCTTTTTTACTTTCTCCATATGGAAGCCTTCAATCAGCCAGCAATAGGTGCTCAAAACCTGAAAACATTACTGAAGGAGCCAAATCACCACATCAGCTACACTGGATCTCTTCAGGTATGTTTTTCTTTCCCTGCATAATCAATAAGAATTCCAAAATCTTTTTATTAATATTTTTCCTTTTTATTTTTTTTGATTTATTTATATTAATCTTTTATTTATGATCTTAGATTATTTTAGTTGGGGAATGTGTGCTTTTTCTAATACCCATAAGGGCTAGAGGAAATATTCTCTTTATTTCAATTGTTTTGATATTGTAATAATTACGTAGGATTTATCTTGCCTATTTATTTACAATTGTCGTTCCATCTCATCATATATATCTGTTTCATTTATCATTATATTCCTATTCATGCATACACGAAAATTTCTTTTTAAGAGTTATTTTGTAATTTTAGCCGAACTAAAGAAAAATACATTTTTTCTCAATTATGTAATTACCAGAACCTGATCCTCGAGCCCTCTTTGGTCACTCCCGGATTGGTGCATTTTCCATTAGGACAATATCAAATCATTTTTGGAGTCAATCAATTTGGGTTTTCTTTAATTTTCCCAATTAAAATAAGTAAATTGAAGTGGCGACTCATTTTTCAACTTTCAAAATACAAAAATCAATTTTCTAAACTCACAGCGAGTTTTAATCATGGAGTTTCTCCTGAAGAGCATTTTGATTCCTCGGCGGATCGGACCGGTGCTCGAGCAAGGCCTCACACATATGCTCATCAATCACTTAAATTACTAATTTTCACAAAAGCACACACTTAACCTTAATAGTTCTAAATCAAGCAAATTATCTCAAAAATTTCTAGGGTAGGTGTGGGTTGTTACATTCTTCCCCCCCCCCCCCCCCTTTATAAGAAATTCATCCTCGAATTTTAATCCTTACCTAGCTGCTCTTAACAAGCTAAGGATGCTTATGCCATATCTCTTCCTCTGCTTCCCAAGTGCACTCATCTATCCCATGATTTCGCCACTAGACCTTAATCATAGGTATCTCCTTGTTTCTTAACTTCTTTACTTGTTAATACACTATAGCTATTGGTGACTCCTCATAGGATAGTTGTTCATCCAACGTAATGTCTGGAGGTAATAGAACGTGAGATGGATTTGACATATTTCCTTAACATTGAGATGTGGAACACTGGATGCACATGCGCCATAGTTGGAGGCAGGGCTAGTCTATAAGATACCTCTCCAACCTTATCTAAGATTTCGAAAGGACCAATGAAATGAGGTGATAATTTTCCCTTCTTGCCAAATCTCATAACTCCTTTCATTGGAGAGATCTTTAAGAATACGTGATCTCCCATAGCGAATTGGATTTCTTTTTGCTTAGAGTCCACAGAACTCTTTTGCTGACTGAAGGCCATCTTTAGTTGATCTTGAATTAATGGTACTTTCTTGGTAGTCTCCTTAAGTAATTTGGGCATTTCTACATGCTTGTGTCCAGGTTCAATCTAATAAATTAGAGAATGACATCTTCTCCCATGCAATGCTTCGTATGGTGCCATGCCAATGGACGAATGATAGTTGTTGTTGTAAGTGAATTCAATCAAGGGTAAATATTTATCCCAGCTACCGCCAAAGTCCAAGACACACATCCTTAGCATATCCTTGAGTGTCTGAATTATTCTTTCAGACTAGCCATCTGTTTGAGGATGAAACGCCGTATTAAAATCTAGTTGTGTTCCTAACGCTTCTTGCAACTTCTGCCAGAACCTTGAGGTGAATTGAGTTCCTCTATCCGAGTTGATAGAAATTGGCACTCCATATAGTTTTACAATCTCATTACATACAACTGTGCATACTGAGACACAAAATATGTGGTCTTAACTCCCAGAAAATGAGCGGACTTTGTCAATCTATCTACTATGACCCATATAGAGTCATATCCTTTGGAGGTTCTAGGCAAGCTGACAACGAAGTCCATAGTGATGCATTCCCAGTTCTATTCAGGTAGTCAAATATCTTGTAGCAATCCTGAGGGTCATTGATGTTCATACTTTACTTGCTGGCATGTTAGGCAGGATGCTATAAACTTAGCCATATCTTTCTTCAGTCTAAGCCACCAATAGTTAGCTTTCACATCCTGGTACATCTTAGTAGTTCCAAGATAAGCACAGTAAGGTGTCTGATGTGCCTCTTTCAATATCCTTTCCCTTAATCCATCCACATCAAGCACGTATACTATTTTCTTGCACTTTAAAATTCCATTAACTACTTCAAACTCAGAGTTCTTTCCTCCTCTCGTCTCATCCTTCAACTTCATCATGTGTGGGTCCCTATCTTGTGAATCCCTTATCTCTTCCATTAACTTAGACCTTACTTAAAAATGAGCCAATACAACTCTTGATCCTCCAATCTCCAGTTTCAATCCTTGATTAAACAATTCCTTTAATTCCTTCACGATCGGCCTCTTTCTCACATCCACGTAGGCTAGGCTTCCCATCAACTTTTGACTTAGGGCATCTGCCACTACATTCGCCTTCCTGAGATGGTAGAGAATCTGACAGTCATAATCCTTCAATAGTTCAATCCATCTCTTTTGTCTTAGGTTGAGGTCTCTTTGGCTCAAGATTTACTGAAGACTCTTATGATCCATGTAGATCTCACACTTTGTCCCATACATGTAATGTCTCCAAAACTTTAGAGCGAACACTACTGCGATTAATTCCAAATTGTGAGTAGGGTAACTCATTTCATATCCCTTTAGTTATCATGATGCATAGGCAATAACTTTACCATTTTGCATCAAGACACACCTAAGTCCTACTCTCGAAGCATCGCAATAGACAGTGAACCCTTCTTCTCTTTCTGGTAATGTCAAAACTGGGGCTGATATCAAACACTTCTTGAGCTTCTAAAAACTCTTCTCATAGGACTCTTCCCAATTGAACTTAACCTGCTGTCTAGTCAACTTGATGAATAGAGCTGCTATCTTAGAAAAGTCCTATACAAATCTATGATAATATCCCACCATGCCTAAGAAACTCTGTACTTCTGAAATCGTTGTGGGCCTTGGCCAATTTGCTACCGCTTCAACTTTCTTAGGATCAACTTGAATCCCTTCATTACTTACTACATGTCCAAGAAAGTTGACAGACTCCATCCAGAACTCACACTTGGATAACCTAGTGTAGAGTTAGTGATCACGTAATGTTTGAAGTACAATCCTTAGAAGTTCTTTCTTCTTGATTCTTTGAGTAAATTAGGATGTCGTTAATGAACACGATCACGAACTTGTCAAGGAATGGTTTGAACACTCGATTCACCAAGTCCATGAAAGCAGCAGAGCATTCGTCAAACTGAATGGCAAAATCGTGAACTTATAGTGTCCATATCTAGCACGGAAAGCAATCTTGCAGATATCTTCTCCTCAAATCTTTAGTTGATGATAGCCAGACCTTAAGTCAATCTTGAAGAAGTGACCAGCTCCTTGCAATTGGTCAAAAAGATCATTGATCCTCGATAATGGGAATCTATTCTTCACAATGACTTTGTTAAGCTGGCGATAATTAATGCACATTCAGAACGAGCCATCCTTCTTCTTCACAAACAGCACTAGAATGCCCTATGGTGAACTACTTGGTCAAATAAAACCCTTATCAAGTAGATCATGCAATTGCGTCTTTAACTCATTCAACTCCATTGGTGCCATATGATATGGTGGTATCGATATAGGTTGCGTACCAGGTAGCAGTTCAATGTTGAACTCGATTTTGCAATCAGGTGGTAATCCGGGTAAATCTTCTGGAAAGACATCCATGAATTCATCCACCACTGGAATGCTCTCATCTCAAATGGTAGCTTCCTTATCAGTGTTGATGACATGGGCTAGGTACGCTTGGCATCCTTTCCTTAACATTCATCTTGCCCTAAAGCTGATATCAAGTTCAGAGGATTCTCATTCCTATCCCCTTGGTACACAAACTCCTTCCCATCTCTAATTCGAAACTTGATAAATTTCTTTCTACAGTCGATACGAGCTCTATGCTCATATAACCAGTCCATCCCTAATACTACATCAAATTCTAGTACATCCAATTCCAGCAATACTATCGAAAGTTTTTATCCATTAATATCTACATCACAGCCCTTATACTCATACCTTACTTTCATCACTTCCCCTAAAGGAGTTGATATTACTAACGATTCACTCATCAATTTCTTATCTATACTCAGGTATTTAGCAAAACAAGGTGACACAAAAGAATGGGTAGCACCATAATCAATTAAACATTTTGTGTTAGAACTTTGGATGGGGATGATACCTGTGATGGTTGTGTGCGAATCACGAGCCTCTTACTGATTCAAAGCAAAAACTCGACCCTTGCCCTTATTCTCTGTTGTTGGTGCATTCCCAACCACTGTTCCTTTGTCCTTGACTCCTTGCCCTTGCATTTGGAATGGTCTAAATTATGGTCGTACTGTGGTCCCATTCCCTTGACTCCTCGTCTGAGGGCAATACTTTATGAAGTGTCCCATTTGCCCACACTTAAGGCATGCACCAAAATCTCTTCAGCAAATTCCAGGATGCTTCTTTCCACATTTGCCGCAAGTGGGAAATTCTTGCTTAGTTTGATTGTTCCATGGTCCAGAGGATGAAAATTCCTTCTTTGAGCCTCCTCCATTTCCATGCTATCCTCTATGACTTTTGTTCCTATGCCTTCCCTTTTAGTTTCGTTCAGCTCATTCGGCTCTTTCTACCTTGTACCTTTTCTCCATTATCTTGGCCTTATCTATAAGCTTGGCTAAGGTTGGAAACTCTGTTGCTGCTATTGAATTGAATAGCGTGATCAGTCCTCTTAGGAAATGATTGGTGGGACTTGCTTTAGTAGGAACGATGTTGACCGTAATTTGACTAAGTTGATTAAACTCCTTAGCATAATTTGACATGGACATTCCTAGCTTTTGCTTCATTTGTCAAAATGCAATGCTATATCTTGCCTTTCTCCTTCTGGCAAGAACTGATCCATCACTTCTTGCTTAAACTCTGCCTATATAGGTGGGTCTGCCCCGTAAAGTCGTTCTTCAATACTTCTCTTGTACTAATACCAAGCTTTTTTCTTGAGTTGGAGTCCTACCAACTCGATCATTTGGGCATCTGAGCAGGATAAACGATGAACTAGCTTATCCATTTCATCCAAAAATTCATGTAGATCATCTCCTTCCTGACCATAAAAGGTAGGTAGTTGCAGCTTCTTAAACTCCGCCACGGTCATCCCCTTGTCAGGTAGCCACTTCCTCTCTCTCTGAGTAGGTGCCACTACCGTAGGTGGCGTAACTCCATTCCTTTCTTGAGTTGGTGGTGCTTCCCACTTTTGAGCCCATAGCTCATCCAGTTCCTTACGCAAGTCTCTCATTTCCTCATGCATGGCATGCACCTCTTGCGAAGATGCTTGTTCACTAGAGCCCATAGTCGGTGCCTTCGAGTTGGATCTTTCTCTTGACCGTATAGGTGTAGAGGCAGCATTCGATGCAGTGTCCGATATAACATCATCATTAGCCCTAACAGATTGGGTAGCTGTGCGAACCTTCTTCTTGGGAGGCATTCTGTCTATTATAATAAGGGAATTTAGTACTAACCCTCTAACCTAACCCTTTCAATCCCATCACTATACTAGCATAAATCATCATGCATTTACCGTATCATATCATTAAGCATATGTATGTATGCATCACATATCACATAGTTTTGCACATATCACATGTCACAATCAAGTAACATATATCTCATAATATGACATCATATCATAATAATAAAAGAAATCATCTCATACTAAGAAACTGGGTAATCAAGAAAAAAAATAATCATTCATATCATATAAAGTGCTATGCCATTACGTCAATCATCATCATTTACTCGATCTAGCTCTCGTGTCCGCCTTCAGAGCAATCAAGAGCGACATGGCCACTGCTGCCACATTGGTAGCAAAGAAGATCTCTATCTTGATGGCGATTCATCAAAGACGCAAACCTCACTGATGAGTAGTCTCCTCCATGCTCAACAATCCCTGACTTGAGTTGCTCCATATCCTCTCTTAGGGCATGAATCATAACCTTAAGACGTCAATTCTCCTCCTTTAAGTATGAGTAGTTATCCTCTAATTTTTGGATCTTACTATAAACCCAATCAGGATCTAAGCGCTCTTCACGGTCCTCCTCTTCATCAGGGGTCTCATCCTTCATGAGGCGAGTCACAGATACGACTTTCTCAAACATCTTTGGCCAAGTCCTCATACAGGTCACACAGGGTGCTCTAAATCGTGGTACTCGAGCAGGTGTAATCTTTTTGGTCATCTGTCAGAAGAATCATAAGGCAAGCAAACAATAACAAGGATTACTAAAATCTACAAGGATTTTGTGGAACTATGCTAGCAATAGACTGCAAGTGATAAGACAGGAAAGTTCCTATGCTCTAGGATCATACTTAAGCAACTCATATAAAACAAGCCTAAACTAGACTTTTAAAAACTAAGGCTCCGATACCACCTTTGTTACATCCCATCCTTAGAGATATGACGGTCCTAGAACATGGGGAGACATAAGGTCACCCACGCCCGTAGAACCTACTTACACATAAACAAATCATGCCTAGGATCGTACTGAACCTCTTACAATAACTCATTTAAAGCCTTTAGATGAATACCTTTAATTGTGGAAGTTTATAATTAAACATTACACATAAATCCATAAGGAAAATAATATATCTCAAATAAGTATTAATCAACATACCTAGAGCATCTAATGATAAGACTTCATAAAATAGTATTATTGATAACTTAGACAAGGAATTCCCCAAGCGAAGTAGAATGCTTGAGCCATCACCTTGCCTCCTCACATTTGCTCACCTGGAACCACACAAGGAAAAAGGGGTGAGATAGACGATCTCAAAGAGTAAACGATAAGGCATATACATTACCACATATTCCTTTGAAAAGGAAACACATAGCTTATACACATAGTTCATGATTTATAATTCATGAATCAAGTTACAATTTAGCAAGGGTTCAATTTGGCAAGTTTGCGTAAATCACACTTATAACTTATAAAGAGTGAAGGCTATTGCTCTATCACTCGAACTTATAAAGGAGAGGTGGCCTTATACCAAATTCCAACTCCTATCACTTATAAGGCATGAAGCTGATGAGGCTCCACAACTAGAACCGCCCCTTTCTAGCTAAGGTGGATACACTACCCCTATCCATTGGGTTAGGACTATGTGCATAGGTTCCGATGATTACCCACATCGACACGAGGATTCTGCATAAAGGGTAAAAGGTACCATAGCTAGAGCTAATGGTAATCACAATTAACAATATCACATAAGGCAACAATAACATGTATCTCAATAATAATAGTGGCTTAACTTTCGAACAAAAGATACAATGACAGTGTAGTTCCAAAAAAAATATAATTTAGGGTGATAGTCACAAGAATTTCTCATTAGATAAACAAAATAGTTTTGGACCAAATGTCCTTTGGCAACCCAAGCTTGTCAAAGAAATCATATAATAATATTTTAGAATAGAAAGAACTTGGGTTTCAAAAATGTCAAAGGCTCACATAACATGATATCACATATTTGTAACATAACAAAATGTTACTTGCACTTGTAACATGAACATATTGTTTACTCACACTTGTAGACTGAATATGATGTTTACTCACCTTGGGGTTCCTTTGCTCCTCGTATACGTAGTCCCTTTGCACTTCTAAAGCTCCTCAAACTCTAACATAATATTTAGTTTAATACTTAGTATTTATTAACTCATGATGCTCCTATCCCATAACTACCCCATGCACATATAGCATACACATACACTTAGAGTTCACATATAGGTGTACTCATCACTTGCATATAACATGTTGACTTTAAAAGTCTTACATACTTAGGCCTTATAGGCTCACATGAGAACACATTACAATCATATCAATACCTTTCTAAGGTCATCACAATATTATTATCTCAATATCATCTCACTTTAGCAATTATCTTAATACACTTTACATTTCCATACATGTCATCTTAACAATAACCTTTCAAGTGTCATGCTTACCTCTTATGATTCCTTTTCATTCAATTGTCACATCATCAACTCAAAACCATGTATTTATTATGAAGTCATCATAACATCTAGTTCCATATTTCCCAATCTCATTTGTATTCTAATCACAATATAAGGTTAAGATACCTTAAGTATATCTTAAGTATACCAAAATGCCTTTAAGCTTATCAAGGGTCATACCTTAAACTAACATGCAATTTTATCATTTATTATTTATAAATACATGTCAATAATTATCAAAACACATCACATAAAAATTATGAACATTGGGACAAAAATATTAAGGTAGGCCAAATACATCATCAAGGGAAAAATTAAATTTTCTTTCTTTTCGCACTTTCCATCTATTTCAGAAATATGTAAAAACATGGTTGGAACCAAGATTTTTCCTATAAATACAACAAAAATCATTTTAAAGTATTAATTCATATGAATCGGCCACACTTAGTATTATTCATACATAAAAATTCAATTTTTGGGTCATAGGGTATAAAACCATGAGTTTTCTTATTTTCGGTATTTTTTGATCATTTCAGAAATATGTAAACAGGTTGTTCTAACCATTATTTTTCATTCAATCTTAGCAAATATCAGTTTAGAACATGTCCCTACATGATTCGGCAGCCATAGATAGTATTTATACAAAAAAAAAAAAATCCAAAGTTTTAAGGCTTAGGTGAAAATCATGAGTTTTCGCGCTTTTCATTCATTACAGCAATATATAGACACATGATTCAAATCATTATTTTTCATCTAAACAAAACAAATATCATATTATAATGCTTTCTCACATAAATTGGTAGCCACATTTTAATTTAGTAATAGAATTTTCCAACTTCTAAGTTCTAGCACAAAAACCTTGAATTCCTTTGTTTTCCGAAACTTCCTGGTCATCACATAAATATGCAAAATTATTATTTAATCCAATATTTTTCATCAAAACAAATCAAAAATTAGTTTAGAAAACAAAAATGAACAAATTGCCCCTCTATTGATATTTATGCATAAAAATTGTGATTTTAAGTTATAGAATTTACCTTTGGAGAAATCTCGCGGAAAGATTTGTGTTTTCGGTAGAAAATAGATTTTTTCTCCCAAAAACTTACCCAAACAGAATTAAATCTGTAAAAATCAATAATCAACCAGTTCAAAATAATTTCCCATAATTTATTTCATAGAAATCAGTTTAGAAATTGGAAGAGAATAAAAACTTATGATTACGGTCAAGAAATCGCGAAACGGAAAGGTATTTTCTTAATTTCAGTTGAGAGAAATATTTTGAGAAGATTTTTCTGCCAAGATACAGAAAACTAAAGTGGTGGCTGTTGGAAGACCTAGGTTGGCTGAATTTTTCATTATATATTAGGGTTTGGATACAATTTCCACTAATACCCTTAATGAACTAGGTTAGGAGGATTTTATTGTAGTGGGCTTTTGGGTATTTAGGCTTTTTATTTAAATTTTGGGCTGATTATTATTAAACTAAAAAGAATATTTTCTTATTATTTATGTAATGTTTCCCCCAAAATATTTATTTTAAAAATTATTTTAAAATATTCATAAATTCATTTTATGCTTAAGAATTGTCTTTATGCATGAAAATTCATTTTGTTTAAAATAAATTTTTTTATGCAAATGCACTTCATGTAAATCATTTATTTCACAATAGCAACTCATATTATACATATTAAAATTAATTTAATATGCCACATGCGTATTAATCACTTAGATTACTAATTTTCACAAAAGCACACACTTAACCTTAATAGTTCTAAATCAAGCAAATTATCCCAAAAATTTCTAAGGTAGGTGTGGGTTGTTACAAGAAAGAATATAAGTTAGGGCAATAATCATAAAGGTATTATTATTGGATAATAAAAAATGATTTTTGGACCAATTTTCCTTTAGTAACCCAAACTTAACAAAGAAATCATAGATTTTCATTTTAAAATAGAAAAGAACTTGGGTTTCAAGGATGTCAAAGGTTCACATATCATGATAGTTTGTACTTGTAACAATAACATAATGTTTACTTACCTTATGGTTCCTTTGCTCCTAGTACTCGTAGCTCTTGAACCTCTAAAACTCCTCAAGCTCTAACATAATATTTAATTCAATACTTAGTATTTATTTAATCATCATGCTATCCTATCTGATAACTATCCCATGTGCATATAACATTCAATACACTTAGAGTTGCATATAAAAATGCACTCATCACTTGCACATAACACATTAGCTTGTAAAGGCTTGCACACTTAGCCTTTGTAGGCCCACATGATATCATATGATAACTCATAATAAGACTCTTCTCAATTCAAATACAATATATCATGATCTTACTATCAATTCAATTAAAGATTCAACTTAACATACTTAACACCTTTAATTTATCAAGTAGCCTTTCAAGTATCATGCTCATCTCTTATGACCAATTCAATCAATCAATCTCTTCATCAATTCAAGATTATTAATTCATCATTAGCTCATCATAAATCCTATTTCCGTATTACCCAACCACATTCACATTTTAATCACAACATAAGGTTAAGATACCTTAAATGTACCAAATTGCCTTTAGCGTTGTCTAGAGTCATTCCTTCAACCAACATGTAATTTAATCATTTATTATCCATATATACATGTCAATAATTATTAAAATACATTACATAAAAATTACAAACATTGGAATAAAAATCCCAATGTAGGCCGATACACTATCAAAGAGAAAACCTGAATTTTCTTGCTTTTCACACTTTCCGTCTATTACAGTAATATATAGAAACATGGTTTGAGCTAAGATTTTTCATGTAATCAAAGCAAAAATCATTTTAGAACATGAATCCCTATGAATTGATAGCCATAAATGTCCATGTGTATGAAATCTTCCAACTTTAGTTTTTAGGATGAAAAACCATTAGTTTTCTTATTTCTGGTACTTTCTGGTCATTATAATAATATGTAAACACGTGATTTAAACCATTATTTTGCATTCAATCATAACAAATATCAATTTAGAATTCCAATATGTATAAATTGGCAGCCATACTTGCATGTACACATGAAATTTCCAACTTTTAAGTTCCAGGGCGAAAACCATGAATTTCCTTGTTTTGCAAAACTTTTCAGTTATTACAATAATATATAGAAATATGTTTTAAATCAATATTTTTCATCTAAACACAACAAAAATCCATTTAGAATACAAACATTTGTAATATTTATGCAGAAAAATTTCAATTTGGAGTTGTAGGATTCACCTTCGAAGAAATCACGTAGAGAGGTTGTTGTTTTCCGTAGAGAAATTAATTTCTCTTTCAGAAATTCACCTAAACTGAATTAAATTAGTAAAAATCAGTAAATAGTCAGTTCAAAATAATTTTCTCATGATTAGTTTCATAGAAATCAAATAATAAATTGAAAAGAGAGAAAAACTTAAGAATACAGTTAAGAAATCGCAAGGTTTGAAGGTATTTTGTGAATTTTGGTAGACAGAATAATTTTGAGAGAATTTTTCTGCCAAAATAATGAAATAACATAATGGTAGCTGCTGGATACAAGGGCTGGCCAAAATTCCCCTTAATATATGTAGGGTTTTGGGCAATTTCCAATATTACCCTTAATGAGCTAGGTTATAAGTGTTTTGGTGTAGTGAGCTTTTGGGAATTTGGGTTTTTATTTAATTTATGGGTTGATTAAAGGTAATTAAAAATAAAATATTTTTTTATTATTTTCATTAAAATTTCCCCCAAAATATTTATTTAAAAATGCTTTAAAAATACTCAAAAATTATTTTATGCTTAAAAATCATTTTGTACATGAAAATTCAATTTATGTGAAATAAATATTTTTATGGTTATGTATTTCATGTAAATCACTTACCTCATTATATTAATTCATATTAGGCATATTAGAGCTAATCTAATATGCCACATGCCTATCAATCACATAACACATGAAT
The DNA here is from genome assembly GCA_947687605.1 of Reutealis trisperma. Classification (NCBI taxonomy): domain Eukaryota; kingdom Viridiplantae; phylum Streptophyta; class Magnoliopsida; order Malpighiales; family Euphorbiaceae; genus Reutealis; species Reutealis trisperma. The sequence continues at coordinate 231,366 of CANTUT010000089.1, forward strand.
TTTCACAAAAACACACATTTAGTGCTAATAGTCTAAATTCAAGCAAATTGTTCAAGAAAACTCCTAGGGTGGGTGTGGGTTATTACAATTCTCTTGCAACAAATCTTTCTTTTCCATAGTCCCCAACAATCCCATTGATATTAGAGTCTTTTCATCCAACAGATGTTTACCCTGTACTGGCTTCAAGTTAGTAGCATCTGGACAAAAATTATGAACTGCCTTTACAATGGTAATAATAATTCTAGTAGCTTAAATTTTACCCTTCTAAATCAAGGCAACTTGCTCAAGATGTAAACTTAAGAATACATAAGTATTTACCTTAATTCCACTTTTCATACAATATAAGAAAAGCAACTCATTTCTGGTGACATTCCCATTACTATTACCCTTGCCATAAATGGAATAAGACATAAAATGGTGTAAATACCTAAAGATAGAATCATCTAAATGTGATGATTTAGCATAACTAGAATCATATGTACCAATACTAGAAGCATAAGTATACCAGACAGTGTGTGCCTTAAAATTAGGAAGTAATGCAATTACCCCATCATTTGCAAAACCAAAGATAGCATTAAGTTGTTCAGTTGTTGACGAATATTAACAAACTGTGAGGCCTTGCCTTAGCACCGGCCTGATATGCTAGAGGAAATCGGGATGCTCATTTAGATTTAGACTCACGATAGAACCCTAGGGTTTGGATTGGTTGACTTTGAAAATGACTTTGGGAGTCGCCACCCTAATTTATTTTTAAATGGAAAAATTAAGAAAAAACCCAATTGACTCCAATTCATTAATTTTCAATTAATTTACCTAAGGATAAAATCATTAGCCTCAAACCAGGTTGAGCTCAGGGACTAGGTTTTTGGTTTTAAATAATCTAAATTTTGCTCTTAAGTTTAATTTGACTTTGAAAAATTAATTTCATAAATGACATTTATAAGACGGTAAATAATTAAATGTATGAACATGGCATAGTATGAATATATGGTGCATGAGAAATTAATAAAATGACATCCACAAATTAAGAAAAATTTTCCCTCTAATCCTTATGGATTTAGGGTAACCACATAGTCACTCCTTAATTCTAAAAATAAATAAATAATTGATTATAATTAAAAGTAAAGGGAAAATGGAATTAATTTTGGGATTGGATTTGAGGTTTAGACTTAAATTCCAAATGTGCCTACATTCCCTATTGAACAGGGATCAAAACCCATGTAGTTTGTTCCATGGTTAAATGGAGGGGTTTAGGGGTTGATTAATCTAATCAATCTCTAAACCCTCCACTTAACCATTGAATGAACAACATGTGTTTTGATCTCCATTTAATAGGATACATAGATACACTTAGAGTCTAAATCTAAATTTCAAATCCAAACCCCTAATCAATCCCTTTCCCCTTTATTTTTGTAAATATTTGTGTTTAATTTTATTCTAAGAGAATTTATGATATTCCTAGCCATAAAGGCTAAAGAAGATATCCCATCATTAATTGTGTAATTAAATTAATTATTTTGCAGTAAAAGAGTGAATAGGTGATTTCCCTAGTACCCTTAAGGGCTAGAGGAAATACTCTCCTTTACTTATGGATGTTTAATTTACTCACTTTCAATTTTTCATGTATTCATTATTATGCCATGTTCATTCAACTTAACTGTCATTTATATCTATCATTCATGAAATCAACCTTTGTACATCAAATCAAACTTAGTAGCCAAATTTAAATTATTTGAAACCAAAAATCTAGTCATTGAACTCAATATGTTTCAAAAGCTAGTGATTTTATCCTTGGGTAAATTAACTAAAAAATTATTGAGTTGGAGTCAAAATTAGCTTTTTTCTTAATTTTTTCATTTTAAAATAAATTAGGTTAGTGAATCCCAAATAATTTTTCAAAAATCAAATCAATTCACTTAAATGATAGTCTTTCCAATCGTGAGCACCAAAACTCAAACCTAAACCTTAAAAATCACTCGCCTTTCAAGCCCATGAGTTAAGGGGGCATTCGAGTGAGGTTTCACAAGCTAAAGTTGTTTCTCTTCCATAGGCCAAACTATTGGATGATTGACCACCCTTTGCTCAACTAGCTTCTTCCCTTCTGCCTTATCTTGAAAGTCTACGTTTTCTTTAGGTTGAACAACTAGGTTCTGCTGTTTATGCCTAGACCCTAAGATTTTGATATCAATTATTTTTATTTTAGCCAATTTTGTAATCCCATTATTCCCTTTCAAAGGGTCAGTGGAGGACCCTTTGAAACATCCTCCACACAATTGGTGTAGAGCTTACTTTCTATATTATCCATCTTGTGATGTGGTGGATAGTAACATGGTAGAAAGCTTTAATGGTACTAATTTAAGGGCTAGAGAACAAATCATTTGCATGACTCAATTTTCAGGCCGTGACTATCCTAGAGTTTAGGGAGATGTAAGGACACCTAAACTCGCAGAACACCATTGATCTTATTATCATCTTGCCTATTTTATTTGACCATCTCTCCTAAGATCAAAACCATATTGTTCATTGTCAATTCCCAATAATTACTTTAACTATTTCATTATACTCAATAAACTTTAGTGCCATTCCACGATTATGAATAAATATCATTCTTAATAATACATAAGTACTATCCATACATTCTTGACCATTATCATAAGTACACACACTTATTACATGTTATCAATTACTTGTACTATTCTTAAACATAACATGCATTAACACTACATCACTATAGAGCTCTAGATCGCATATCTTCAAAATAACACAAGAATCATCTTCACAACATCTTTAGCAAGTTCCAAGTGAAGAAGCATAGCTTGGGATTTACCTTGCTAATGATTCACCTTGAACTAGAAAATTATAAACAATTACTAGATGAGACTAGCTCAGTGAGTATGTAATAATACAAAATAACATATAGGTAATATAAAAACCATCATCTAGATTGTATTAAGGTAGCAATGAAATGATACTATATGGAATTGGTCATTTAAGTTTTCATGCCTTTTTAGCAAAAATAAAGATGTTTAGAAATGGAAAGCTCCTCATTCATAAATATTAAAGAGTGGTGGCCTAAGCCTTGCTTACTCGTATGCATTACATTATGCAAGACTGATCAGGTCTTATAGTTAGGTGTTCCCCCCAATGGAGGTTGGGTACTCTCACCCTGCCTATGGGCTTATACCAAGTGCACAAGGTTTGGTGTCTTTCCCCACAGCAAAAGGGGTTTCCACTTAATTATGGATATTCATGAAAAGGGCATATTCAAGGTTCACAATAGAAATTCAATGAAAATGGCTTGGCATGTCAATCATGCTCATCATTAAGCACACATAGCACTAAGTGAAAAGCTCATCATGGTCAAAATTATATGAGGAAAACATGAATTCCCAAGAGTTCAAGAATCAATAGGTAACAATATTCCACTTGTCATGTTAAGCACATATCAAGGGATGATGATTCAAATAATGGTTGTAAGCAATGAAGTATCATTACGTTATATTATTAAGTACTCACCTTAATGCCTTTGCTCCTAATGACTATTTGTTCTTGGCTAGCTCAAAGTCCCTCATGATCTCAAGCAATCTTTTGGCCCTTTCCTTATAGTTTTACATCAAGATCCAATAATAAGCCCATAAGCCCTTTAACAATCCTGAATGTTTCCTTTTTAAATCCTTTCCCTTACCTTTCACTATAGCTTTCTAATTTGCATATTCTAGCTTCTTTGCCTACATTCTTAATTATCATATGAATTCTATCTAAATCATTAGAGCATAGTTAATCATAATGAAATTACATACTAGGCAAACATCACACATTATGTCATAAGATTACTATCCAATTTCTTATCATTCCCATACCACACTATCATTCAAAGATCTAATCTTTTAGTATCATTTGCAATTAAAATGGACTATAAAATACTTAGGCATTATATTCTACCCCTCAAAAAAAAATCATCCTTAAATTTTAAAAGAACTCACCTACTACTAGTTAAACAACTGGGGATACTTTTAAAGCAAATCATCTTCGCTCTCCCATGTACACTCTTCTACATTATGGTTATGCCATTGAACTTTGACCATTAGTATCACCTTGTTATGAAGTTTCTTCATTCGGCGATCCAGTATGCTAATTGGAATTTCTTCATAGGAAAGGTCTTGATCGATCTCGATCAATTGCGGTTGCAATATATATGATGGATCAAGAATGTACTTCCTCAACATCGACACATGAAAAACCAGATGAACATATTCCAATGCTAGAGGCAATGCTAACCGATATGAAACCTCTCTGACTTTATCAAGAATCTCTAAAGGTCTGATGAAGCGTGGGGATAACTTTCCTTTCTTGCCAAACTTCATTACTCCTTTCATAGGGGAGACTTTTAAGAAAACATTGTCACCCACTGTAAAATGAATATCCTTCCTCTTGGGATCAGCATAGCTCTTCTAGCGACTAAAATCAGTCTTCAATCTTTCTTAAATTATTTTCACCTTTTAAGTAGCTTCTTTAATCATATCCAAAGCTTCTAGATACTTTCACCCATTTCAACCCAACAAATTGGAGATCGACATCTTCTTCCATATAGTGCCTCATACAGTGCCATTCCTATCGAAGAATGATAACTATTATTGTATGCAAATCCAATGAGTGGAAGGTATTTATCCAAACGTCCTTTAAAATCCATTATTCACATACGAAGCATGTCCTCTAAGGTCTATATTCTTCTCTTAGATTGCCCATCTGTTTGTAGGTGAAAGGTCGTACTAAAATCAAGTTGTATACCTAGGGCTTCTTATAGTTTTTGCCAAAACCTTAATGTGAATTGAGTCCTTCTATCCGAAATAATGGAAAGTGGAATTCCATGCAACCTTACAATCTCATTAACATAGATTCATGCATATTGGGCCACTGAATATAAAGTCTTCACTCTAATGAAATGTGCAAATTTTGTTAGTCGATCCACTATAACCCATATCTGTGAGGCCTCGCCCAAGCACCGGTCCGATCCGCCGTGGAATCGAAATGCTCTTCAGGAGAAACTCCACGATTGATTTTTGTATTTTGAAGGTTGAGAAGTGAGTCGCCACTTTAATTTACTTATTTTAATTGGGAAAATTAAAGAAAACCCCAAATTGATTGACTCCAAAATTTGATTTTATCCCAATGGAAAAGTGCACCAATCCACGAGTAACCAAGGAGGGCTCGGGGATCAGGTTTTGGTAATTACACAATTTAAGAAAATGTTATTTTCTTTAGTTTGACTTGAAATGCAAAATAACTCTTGAAAAATGAATTTTTGTGTATGCATGAACAAAAATATAATGATGAATGAGACAGATATATATATATGAGGTGATGGAATGATAATAATAAATAAATAGGAAAGATAAATCCTACTTAATTATTACAATATCAAAACAAATGAAATAAAGGGGATCTTTCCTCTAGCCCTTATGGGTACTAGGGAAAGCACACATTCCCCAAAATAAACTGAAAACAAAATCACAAAATAAAGGATTAATATGAATAAATAAAAGGAAAACAATATTGATAAAAAGATTTTTGGAGTTGATGCACTTCAGAATGGCAGCCTGCGTATCCTATTGAATAAGAATCAAACCCCACGTAGTTCTCCCTTCTTGCGAAGGAGGGGTTTTAAAAATGTGTTGGTTTGCTTATTAACTTAATTCTGATTCTTAAATTAATAAGTATTTAGATCTTTTCAGTTTTAGACCTAAAGAAAATTCTAGATCTGAATTTAGAATTTTAAAATAAGAAAGGGATTATACCTTTGCTTTTCTTGGTTTTCAAACGAATGGAACTAGTTTGGCTCCGGATCTCAACTCCACCTTGAATTCAAAGGAAGCTTGGAATCTGGATCTAGAAGCAGCAACTGTGTGGGTATAAGAACAAAAAAATATGCCTGAATTGCTTTAAAATGCTCTAAAATGCTTTAGAATCTGTTAGGAATTATTGGAATTCGTGTGAAACTGTGTCAAATGAGGCTGGAGGAGGCTGCTATTTATAGAGCTGACAGAGGAGGTGCCGGCGGTACGGACGGTGGCATCGTCGCGGCACCGACGGCAGGCGCGGCATGGCTGACACGCCGGCCATCTGGGAAGCACGCCAGACGTGCCGCCATGCCAGCGGCATGATTTCCATGCCGCACCGGCGGCATGGTCATTTCCCGGTAGCACGGCATACGTGCCGCCTCCTGGGCGGCACGATTTCCATGCCGCACTGGCAGCGAAATCATGCCTCCCTGTGCCACTCGCGCGGGTCAATCTGTTTCTGTCCATTTTGAGCCCGTTTCAGCTCCGATTCGAGCTCTGCTTGATTCTATGGGTTCGTGACTGAAAAGCAGTCGACTAGAGGAGAAAAGATTCAGGAAATTTATTTTTTCGATGGGGCGCTGCCCCGCACCCCGCAAGGGGCGCTGCCTCCTTGACCCCTGCCTGCTAACCGACTAGCGGGACTGCCATATGCGTAGCGCCCTATTCTCAATAGGTGTCAAGCTGCAGTCGGATCAGGAGGTGCAAATTTGAGGGTTCACAGCTACCCCCTCATCAGAATTGGCTTTAAGCAAAAGGCAATTCTGATGACAGTGAACCCTGAGAAGAGATGCCATGTCAGACTTTGGGCTTATGCTCTTGTAACATCAAATTTTTGGCTTATATATTCTTTTACCATATCATATTCTAGGCTGTACCATGTCAGATTATGGGTTATACCATGTCAGACTCTTGGCTTGTGATATCTGCTTGTGCTTATCATGCATGAGGATAATCATGCTTTATGTAAATTGAATCTCATGAAGAAGGACAAACCTGGTATGAACCTTTTGGGAGAGGGCCCATAGGATAAATGAGGTTTTGCCAATGGCTATTAGTTTGACCATGGCGTTGGATGTGAAAATGGTCATGGTGATCTTCAATTAAGGCTATATGTCCAGCCTAATTGTTAGAGGTAAAGATGATTTGGTGAATTTTAATCATGGCTATCTGTTTTGCCTAGACTTTGAAAGATTTGGAGATTTGATCCACCTAGGGAATTCAAATTGGTTTAGCAAGGCCATCTGTTCAACCCTACTATTGGGGAGATTATGATCAAAGTTATCTGTTTGGGAAGATTAGGATCAAAGCTATCTGTTTGTCTTTAATGGTTGGAAGGATTGAGGTCAAAGCTATCTATTCGGCTTTAGTGGCTGGGAGAGTTGGGATCAAAGCTATCTGTTTGGCCTTGATGTCAGGAGGAATAGGATCAAAGCTATCTGTTTGGCTTTGATGTTAGAAAAGTAGGGATCAAAGTTATCTATTTGACTTTGGTGTTAGAAGGATTGGGATCAAAGCTATCTATTCGGCTTTGGTGTTGGGAAAAGCTGAGATCAAAGCTATCTATTTTGGCTTTGGTTTTAGATTTAGAGAAGGCTATGTCTTTGAAAGACGATGGGTGTGGGAATGTCAACATGGGTGGCTCGGCTCAGTTTGCCCATTGATGATTAGTCCTTGTAGGGAAAGGTCTTGGCTAAGGAGGAAAAATATGGTGAAGGAAATCCATTTGAAAGGCTTAATTCTGATTTTAACTTAAAAGAGATCATAGGCTTCACAAATGAAGGCCTTTTGGGAGTGGGCTTCATGGTGAAGGCTTTTGGATCTAAGCTTCATGACGAAGGCTTTTTAGAAGTGGGCTTCATGGTGAAGGCTTTTGGATCTAAGCTTCATGGCGAAGGCTTTTTGGAAGTGGGCTTCATGGTGAAGGCTTTTTGGGAGTGGGCTTCATGGGGAAGGCTTTTTTAGGAGGCTTCTTGATGAAGGCTTTTGGTTTATGTGCTTCTTCATGAAGGCTTTCAGATTTGGGCTTCTTGATGAAGGCTTTTTTTTTTTTGGGAGATATGCCTCGACTTCTAATTTTTCCAAAGAAACTCAATTTAAAGATGATAAGCCCTGATAGACTTTGGGATTTTAGTTCTATTCATTTTGAGATTATGCCAAGGAAGGGGTGGTATGTGGTATGATTTGCCAATGAGGCTTGGGATGGAACAATATGATTTCATAAAGTTCGAGAATGGTTTGAAAGTCTACTAAAACTTCTGAAAAGAATCATGGAGGTTGTATGATTTTGCTTTTTGTAGCATGAATCATGGAAAAGAACAAATCAAGCTTTTCTTGTTATTTAAGATTGAAGAGACTCTTAGAGTGACACTTAATTATAGATTGCACTAGTTGACACAAAGAGCCCTTAGGAATGGCTAAAGGGTTAGTGGAAGGAAACAAATTGGGGATCATGCTTCCAAGTGAGAGATAAGGATGTGATAGACTGGAGATATGTATGAGGGATTGTGCCTTAGCTTTTTAAGCTAGGCGATGAAATGGATTGACAACAGATGATGACTTAGGAAGACATGCCCCCATTGTAGGATAAGTGCATAGAAGATTGTATATCCTTAGAGAATAAACCTCTGGTTAGGAAGGATGACTCTAGAGATATGAGATGAGACAAAATGATTTGAAAACTTCAGACATAAGGGAAAATGACTTGGATGAGCTTTCTCTCTCTCTTTATCTCTTTCTCATCTCTAACTTTTGCCTAAGCTGCCCTATTTGAGTTTTCAGCTTAGCAAGCTTGAATTTAGGAGAAAACATTCCACCATGATTTGGGCTGCTGCTTTGAGGGGCCCTGGTCTTTGAATTCTAGATTTGACAAAGGTCTTTTCTGAACTTGTTGACCTTGTTGAGGTGCATTGTTTGATTACCTAATGTGCAATAGGTAATTCCATTTGATTGCTTCAACTATTTGACCTTCTTTGATTAGGTGCAATTGTTGATGGCACCTCAAATTCTTGCATGTGCTAATTGTGGTGGATTTGATTGTTTTTCATTTCTCTCACTTTCTTTCTTTTTTTTTTTTTTTGGGGTAAGCTCATCCATGTTAAAATGAAAAGAAAATGTATGTGCATTACCATAAAGGAAACTTTATTGCAAGATGACAAAAGAAACCGCTATGGTCGACGAGAATAAAGAAAAATAAGACGACAGACTCCGACTCAGATTTGGACTCAGACTTGGACTCAGGTTTAGACTTGGAATTCAATCTCAGACAGGTCAGATTAGCTGAACTTGAACTACTCCATGACATGCCTTCTAGGGCTGAGGTAAGGTGGAGTTGAGTTAGGACTAGATTCCTCATCACTGTTCAGGTTGGTGGTGGGAAATTCAGCTTGAAATGATTGACTTTGGATGCAATCTTCAACTTTTGATGCAGTTGCAACCAAAGATTTGAAGGTGGGTAGATATTGTACTAATAAGTGGGCTCTGTAGGCGAGAAGTAGATTCTTGACAATGATATCTACTTGTTCTTGCTCGGTTGGCCTGTTTACCATTTGAGCAGCTTTAGCCCTCCACCTTGTAAGGAACATAGAAAAGGACTCATCTGGAAGTTGCTTTGTGGTTTCTAAGTCCCTTCTTGTAATGTCGACTTTACTATTGTAGTAGTACTGTTCGACAAATGCCTAACAAATGTCCTCCCAAGTTTGTTTTTGGGTATCATCCAAGTTAATAAACCATCTTAAGGCAGGATCGGTAAGAGTTTGATGAAAGAGTTGAGCAAGGAGCTCATTGTTGATACCAAAAGGATGCATTGCCCCCACGTACATTTTTAAATGGATCTTGGGGCAAGTAGTACCATTAAATTTGTCCAAATTCGGCATCTTGAACTTTGGTGGAACTCTTGCATTGGGAAATAAGCTCAGGGAGTCTGTATCAACCAGGTCCTCTTTTTTCTTCAAACTTTTTATCATTTTTTCCATATGCTTCACTTTTTCCATGAAGGCTTTGATTTCAGGGTTGACTTCCTTCCTTTGGAAAGGATCCGCGGGTCAGGAAGTGGGGATGAAATTTGGTGGTTGAACTATCATGGGTTGATAGAGTGAGTTGTTTCTAAGAAATTCAGGTGATGAAATAGGTAGTGGTGGAATGATGTCAGTGTTTGCAGGTTCTTTGTCTTTGGATTCAACTCTGGAAGTGGATCCATAAACAGGATAAAAGGCAGGTTTTGGGTCAGCTTTGAATGGTTTTGGGTTAGTTAGGTTTTGAGCCAAGGAGGCCTGTTCCAGCATGGTACGGACATCCTCCATGATAGCCCTCCTTTGGGCTTTGAGCATGTCTTGGAAAAGGGCTTCTTGCCTTTTCATCATAGTTTCCTAGTGTTCAGAGAGCTTAGTAAGAAGCTCGTCAAAAATTTCATTAGCTCTGGTAGCGGTGATCTCATCTCCAGCAACAGACATTTTGTCAACCTTTGAAAAGGAAAAGGAACTGGGTAAGTATCAAGCTTTGGAAAAAAAGGTTATGGGGAGGTGTGATAAACCAAAAGACAGTGGATGACAGTGTCTTATTGTTAGGTTGACTATGTATGGGTAAAGATGAGGGTAGAGGTGTATGATGTTAGCTAGGTATGTATTTAGCTAAGGGAGCTAGGTCAGGTTTTAGCTTTGGGTGGCTAGATCATATTTTAGCTTTGAGTGGCTAGGTCAGAATTTAGCTTAAGGTGGCTAGGTCAGATTTTAGCTTTGAGTAGCTAGATCATAATTTAGCTTTAGGTGATTGGGATTGTGATTTATAAATGGTTTACCATGGGCTTAAGGATAAAGTGACCATGGGTTTTACAATTGGGTATGGATGTACCATAGAGTTGGGCGGACCATGGGTTTGGTGATAGTTAGGTAATGAGTTTGACTAGATCACAGGCACAGATGGGCCATGGGTTTGGATAGTGATGTAAGAGATGAAACCTAGTCAGCGCTAAGTCAGTATTTAGCTTTGGTAAAGATGGTTAAGGATAATGCTATATCAGTGTTTAGCTTGGTCAAGGACTATGAAAGATGAAAGCTAGATCAGTATTTAGCTTGGGTAAGAGTTGTGAAAGATGAAAGCTAGGTTAGTATTTAGCTTCGGTAAGAATTATGAAAGATGAAGCTATGTCAGTGTTTAGCTTGGGCTAGGTTAGTGTTTAGCTTGGATAAGAATTATGGCAAAGGATGAGGGTACCATAGATGGGTTTATTTTTACCATGAGTTTGACATGGGTTTGGATAGGACTGAACCATGGGTTTTAGGTAAACCATGAGTTTTGGGCTTTGACCATTGGCTTAGGTGGACTATGGGCTTTAGGTGTTGACCATGGGTTTAGGTGGACCATGGGTTTTAGGTTTTGACCATGGGTTTAGATGGACCATGGGCTTTGGGCTTTGACCACGGGTTTAGGTGGACCATGGGCTTTGTGTGTTGACCATGGGTTTAGGTGAACCATGGGTTTAGGTGGACCATGGCTTTTTGGGTATTGACCATGGGTTTAGGTGGACCATGGGCTTTGTGTGTGAAGGTGTTTGGATAGGTTTTTGATTCTTCACAAGGTTCAAGCTATGCATGCATGTATGCATGAATGAAAAGGTTTCATGATAATGACATACCAAGTTCAATATTATGGTGCATAAAATCCTAAAGGAAGGTTCTATGAGTCATTACATGAAAGGGTTAGGGTGGTTTGAAGGGAACCCATCACACTAGAGATGCGATATACCTAACCACATGTGAGACAAGAAGCCTCGCGTGGGTCCAATGGTACGTGCAAACTCATTACACCTCTAAAACGATTAGAGGATATGTTGTGGGCTGGATGATTTCACTATCGGCAAGCAGACCTAAGGAAGGTTGCCCACTCGATGTTACTTTCTATCCTTTGTTTTCCTAGAAAACTAGGGTTTTGTGGACAAGGAGTCCGATGTAATGATGCATGAAAGAGTTATTTTGCTTTTAAAGCCAAACTTGGTATTATACCAAAAGTAATCCGCTTTATCTTTTATTTGAAAAATATTTTAGTGTCCCCAGTGGAGTCACTAACTGTGAGGCCTCGCCCGAGCACCGGTCCAATCCGCCGTGGAATCGAAATGCTCTTCAGGAGAAACTCCACGATTGGAACTCGCTGTGAGTTCGAAAAATTGATTTTTGTATTTTAAAGGTTGAGAAGTGAGTCGCCACTTTAATTTACTTATTTTAATTGGGAAAATTAAAGAAAACCCCAAATTGATTGACTCCAAAATTTGATTTTATCCCAATGGAAAAGTGCACCAATCCACGAGTAACCAAGGAGGGCTCGGGGATCAGATCTTGGTAATTACACAATTTAAGAAAATGTTATTTTCTTTAGTTTGACTTGAAATGCAAAATAACTCTTGAAAAATGAATTTTTGTGTATGCATGAACAAAAATATAATGATGAATGAGACAGATATATATATATATGAGGTGATGGAATGACAATAATAAATAAATAGGAAAGATAAATCCTACTTAATTATTACAATATCAAAACAAATGAAATAAAGGGGATCTTTCCTCTAGCCCTTATGAGTACTAGGGAAAGCACACATTCCCCAAAATAAACTGAAAACAAAATCACAAAATAAAGGATTAATGTGAATAAATAAAAGGAAAACAATATTGATAAAAAGATTTTTGGAGTTGATGCACTTCAGAATGGCAGCCTGCGTATCCTATTGAATAGAAATCAAACCCCACGCGGTTCTCCCTTCTTGCGAAGGAGGGGTTTTAAAAATGTGTTGGTTTGCTTATTAACTTAATTCTGATTCTTAAATTAATAAGTATTTAGATCTTTTCAGTTTTAGACCTAAAGAAAATTCTAGATCTAAATTTAGAATTTTAAAATAAGAAAGGGATTATACCTTTGCTTTTCTTGGTTTTCAAACGAATGGAACTAGTTTGGCTCCGGATCTCAACTCCACCTTGAATTCAAAGGAAGCTTGGAATCTGGATCTAGAAGCAGCAACTGTGTGGGTATAAGAACAAAAAAATATGCCTGAATTGCTTTGAAATGCTCTAAAATGCTTTAGAATTTGTTAGGAATTGTTGGAATTCGTGTGAAACTGTGTCAAATGAGGCTGGAGGAGGCTGCTATTTATAGAGCTGACAGAGGAGGAGCTGGCGGTACGGACGGCGGCATCAGCACGGCACGGGCGGCAGGCGCGGCACGGCTGACACACCGGCCATCTGGACGGCACGCCAGACGTGCCGCCATGCTGGCGGCACGATTTCCATGCCACACCGGCGGTATGGTCATTTCTCAGCGGCACGGCATGCGTGCCGCCTCCTAGGCGGCATGATTTCCATGCCGCACCGGCAGCATGGTCATTTCCCGGTGGCACGGCATGTGTGCCGTCTCCTGGGTGACACGATTTCCATGCCGCACCGGCGGCACGGCATGCATGCCGCCTCCTGGGCGGCACAAAAATCATGCCTCCCTGCGCCACTCGCGCGGCTCAATCTACTTCCAATTGTAAACCGCAGTATACGTAGCACCCTATTCTCAATAGGTGTCAAGCTGCAGTCGGATCAGGAGGTGCAAATTTGAGGGTTCACAATATCAAGTCACACCCATTTACCATCCTAGGTAGACCTACTACGAAATCTATTGATCTTTCCTACTTCCACTATGGTAGTCTTATCTCTTACAGTAATCCAGATGGCCTTTGATGTTCAAATTTCACTTGCTGACAAGTGAGACAAGATGCTACAAAATTCACCACATCTCTCTTCATTCAAGGCCACTAATAATTAATTTTTATGTCATGGTACATTTTTGTAGCACCTGGATGTACACTGTATGAAGTTTGATGTGCTTTGTTTAGAATTCTCTCCCTCAATTCTTTTATGTTGGGTAGACATAATTGACCTCTGCACTTTAAGATGCCTTCTTCTATTTGGAATTCTAGGGCTCATTCTTTCTCCAAGTCTTCAAAAATTTTCATCAATTAGGGTTCTTAGTTTTGCGATGCTTTTTTCTCATCAAAAAGCTTAGGCCTTACTTAGAAGTAAGCAAATAGTACTTGCGATTCATCTACTTCCAATTGTAAACCTTCATAAACATCTCCTTTAACTCTTTTATTATTGGCCTCCTTTGCATAGTGGTATGTGAGAGATTACCCATTGACTCCCTACTCAACACGTCCGCTACTGAGTTGGCTTTATCGGGGTGGTAAAGTATTTAGTAGTCAGTCTTTTAACAATTCTACCTACCTTCTTTGTCTTAAATTTAAATCTTTTTGCTTTAAGATATATTAAAGGCTCTTATGATCCATATAGACTTCACATTTCTCCCTATACAAATAGTGCCTCCATATCTTTAGAGTAAAGATAACACCACCATTTCTAAATCATGTGTAGGGTAGTTCATCTGATGTCGCTTTAGCTATCTAGATGCATAAGTAATAAATTTCCCATTCTGTATCAACACACAACCCAAACCAATTCTAGATGCATCACAATATATGGCAAAACCTTCATTTCCCTCAAGTAGTGCCAACACAGGGGATATGATTAAGCAATCTTTAAGCTTCTGAAAGCTCTCTTCACAAGTCTCGTCCTATTTAAACTTAACTTGCTTTCTTATAAGCCTTATCAATGGCACCACTATCTTTCAAAAATCCTTTATAAAACAATCATATTACCCTGTCATACCTAAGAAACTCCTCACTTCTATAATGGTCATAGGTTAGGGCCAATTTATCACTGCTTCTACCTTCTTAGGATCTACCTCGATTCCTTCTCTACTCACTATATGACTAAGGAAACAAACTTGTTCCATCCAGAAATCACATTTGGACAGTTTAGCATATAATTTATGCTCCCTCAGAGTTTGTAACACTATTCTCAAGTGCTCCTCATGTTCTCCCTTACTCCTCGAATAAACTAGAATATCATCAATAAACACAATCACAAATTTATCCAAGTATGGCTTAAACACTCGATTCATCAAGTCTATAAAAGCAGCTGGTGCATTCGTCAACCCAAATGGCAGTACAGTGAATTCATAATGCCCATATCTCATTCTAAATGCAGTCTTGCAAATGTCCTCTAGTCAGACTTAAGTTGATGATAACCCAATTGCAAGTCTATCTTAGAGAAGTAACTAGCCCATTGTAATTGATCAAATAAGTCATCAATCCTTGGTAGGGGATACTTATTTTTCACTGTCACCTTATTCAACTGCCTATAATCAATACACAACCTTAAGGACCCATCTTTCTTCTTTACAAATAGAATCGGAGCACCCTAAGGGGAACTACTTAGCCTAATAAAACCCTTATCAAGCAGATCCTGTAACTAGACTTTTAATTCTTTTAACTCCGAAGGTGCCATTCGATAAGGTGGTATTGAGATTAGCTGGGTTTTAGGTAAAAGTTCAATTATAAATTCTATCTCCCTATCTAATAAATCCTCAGGAAACACATCAGGGAATTCATCTACTATTGGTATCTTCTTAATAGATTTATCTACTTTCTCAATGTCTATAACATACGCCAAATACGCTTGATAACCTTTCCTTAACAATCTTTTTGCCCTAATAGCTAAAATAAAACTCATAGTAATGCTACTCCTATCACCTTGAAAGGTGAATTCAGTTCCATTTTCCTCTTTGAAATTAATCTTTTTCCCATTTCAATCTATATGAGTATTATGTACAAATAACTAGTCCATCCCTAATATTACATCAAACTCTAAAACTTCTAGTTTAGTTAGGTTTGTGGGAAATGCCCTATTTTCAATTTCTACCATGCAATTCTTATATACTTGTTTGACCTCTACAATCTCCCCCAAAGGTGTAGTTATAATCAAAGGTTCATTCATCCCCTCCTTATTCTTATTTAACTTTTTAGCAAAACATGGTGAAATAAATAAATGTGTTGCACCGGAATCAAATAAACACTGAGCATTTATAGACTAGACAAGGATGGTACCTGTCATGACATTGCGGGACATGGAAGCATTTTACTGGTTGAGTCCATAAACTCTTCCTTTTCCTCTTCCTTCCATAGCTTGCACATTGTTTAATTTTTGTCCGGCGCCATGGCCTTATCCTCCCGATCCCTGATTTTACACTCAATTCATTTGGATAGTGGCTTGTGAAACCTCTGTAACCACTTTTGGTTGATGGTCATCAAACAATCCTTAATGAAATGTCCCATCTATCCATAGTGTAGGCATGCTCCTGTGGCTCTTTGACAGGCTTCTTAGTGTTATCGTCCACACATAGTGCAAGTAGGTATAGATGAACCTTATTGTCTTGATTGGAATGGGCCAATGCTGCCTGGAGTTGAGACAATTGAAACACTTTCTACTTGAACTTGACCTTGTCCTCCCATTCTTAGCTGGTATGGAGTAGGTATCGTGGATGTATGCTCAAGACCTTTGCTTTGGATAGGGCTTCCTCATTGCTGGCTACTTTGGCCTTTTCCTTTTCCATTATGTTTTTTATCCTTTTTCGTTCGCTCCACTTTTTTGGTCTTATGTCATGCCTCCTTAAGCTTAGCTTTATCAATAAGCTTGACCATTGTGAGGAAGTCAGTCGCTATCAACACATTGTAGAAGGGAGCAATCAACCCTCTTTAGAATCGATCAACCCTACTTGCTTCCGTAGGTACTATGTGAGGGGCATAATTGCTCAGACACTTAAATTCTTGAGCATACTCCGACACAGACATTCTAGGCTTTTGTTTTAATTTTTTGAATTGAAGAGTACAGTTATGCATTTCCCCTTCAATTAGAAATTCATCCATCAACCTTTGTTTGCACTTAGCCCATGTAGGAGGGTTATCTCCATATAGTTGGTCTTCAATCTCTCTCTAGAACCACTCCTATGCATCTTTCTTGAGTTGTAACCCCACTAATTCAATTAACTTTTCATCGGAGCATGGTAGTCTCTAGGCTATTTTATCTAGTTCCTCTAAAAATTCTTGTGGATCTTCCTCTTCTTCTCCTTTAAACTCAAGGGGTTTGATTTTCTTAAAATCATTCATAGAAATTCCTTCTTCTGGTAACATTCTTCTTTGAACACGGCATGGTGTCCTTAGTGGAAGAGAAGGAATGTTTTTAGCTTTAAAGACAAGTGGCACTATAGATGGTGGAGGCACCTCCTGCCTTCACCTCATTATTCAAGTTGCTATCTTAATTCTTGATTTTCTTGTATTAATACATCCATATCTCTTGGCAGTCCTCATTCCCTTATATCCATTGTATGTTGTCTCGATTGAGATGACTCTTTATCATCATCTCTTACGGATACAAAATTAGATGCTGCATCTAAAGTGGTGCTCTCGGCCTCTTGAGATCTTAGTCTCTCTTATTCTATTCTATAAGGTAACATTTGAGTCATAACATCAATAATACTCACTTTTAGTTCATCCCATATATATCCCATTATACAAGATATATATATATATCTATGTCATTCACAATCAGACCAATTACTAATTACAATTCTCTCTTATTTTATAACCTTGTTAATTCATAACTTCTAACAATTTTGTCTAAACATATCATTCATCAGTATCATATATCATTTAGCTCTTTGCTTACATACATAACACATCAATTCATTTCCTTTAGATGTCTCTTATAATACAATCAAGGAAATACATATAATATCTAATTTACACTCTCAATGATCCCATTGTAAGAATACAAATAGGGAAATTCATGAAAGTGCTAAATAAAATAATCTAGTCAACACCTATATCCCTTAATGTGTCTGACCCAACTAACATTTAAGCTCACACAGCTAGAGTTCCAATAGTGCCAACAAGAGGCCAGAACCTATCTTTCCCATAGGTGGAACCTTAGCTGTGCCTCCACCCGTGGGAGGCTACTAGATGAATTTCCAAATTAACCTTCATCACACGGCTGAAATCTCAGTCATGGGGTCACCCATGGCTACCCATCTCCTAACTAAAAAATTCGTGCCTTTGACTTAAATAGTTCCCTTATCCATTCTTAAATTAGAAGCTCCTTGGTAATCAATCAATCTAAATAAAGAGAAATCACACTTTACTCAATAATATTCATTTCTTTATAGCTCATTTAACATTAGTACATCATATGTACACAAAAGGACTTATATGTACATTTTACTAGTTACTTTCCATACTAAACTACCCATTACATGTATATACATACCCACTATTTCACCAAAATTTCTACCTAAAATAGGTTTGTTCATCTTCCGACTTCTTAGTTCCTTAAACCCCTTTCATCATTCTCTACTTCACTTTCCCTAGGGCCCATATGCCTAAGGCCTGTTGATCCTCCCTTAACATTTGAAGTTCCCTCATTGCTTCTCCATATTGTGCTTTTATTCTCACTACCCAAACTGGATCAAGATCCTCTTCCGGATTTGTCTCTTCAAGCTCAGGCGGAACAGCCGAAGCGGCATCTAATACTTCCATTTCTCTAATAAGGTTATGGATTTATGGCATCTACATCCACAATCAAGCAATATAATATAAGGACAATACAAAAACACAATAACACCCATATATAAGTCACAAAAATGAAAGAGTAGCTTAACACATATGGTTAACATAGATTTAACCTAACAATGCAATTCAATAACAAGAACGATTCCTATGCTCCATGATTTAACCTATAGTTCATATAATTATCAAGCCTAAATAAGACTTAAATCTTTAGCTCTAATACTAACTCTATCATTACCCAACTTCTAGGCCGTGACTATCCTAGAGTTCAGGGAGACGTAAGGTCATCTAAACCTGTAGAACACCATTGATCTTATTATCATCTTGCCTATTTTATTTGACCATTTATCCCAAGATTGAAACAATATTGTTCATTGTCAATTCCCAATAATTACTTTAACTATTTCATTATACTCAATAAACTTTAGTGCCATTCCATGATTATGAATAAAATATCATTCTTAATTATACACAAGTACTATCCATACATTCTTGACCATTATCATAAGTACACACACTTATTACATGTTATCAATTGTGTGTACTATTCTTAAACATAACATACATTAACATTACGCCTTTAGTCGCCATAAAGCTCTAGATCGCATGTCTTTAAAATAACACAAGAATCATCTTCACAACATCTTTAGCAAGTTTCAAGTAGAGAAGCATAGCTTGGGATTGACCTTGTTAATGATTCACCTTGATATGGAAAATTATAAACAACTATTGAATGAGATAGCTTAGTGAGTACGTAATAATACAACATAATATATAGGTAATATAAAAACCATCATTTAGATTGTATTAAGGTAGCAATGAAATGATACTATATGGAATCAGTCATTTAAGTTTTCATGCCTTTTTAGCAGAAATAAAGATGTTTAGAAATGGAAAGCTCCTCATTCATAAATATTAAAGAGTGGCAGCCTAAGCCTTGCTCACTCGCATGCATTACATTACACAGGACTGATAAGGTCTTACGGTTAGGGTTCCATCTTAACAGAGGTTGGGTACTCTCGCCCTACCCACGGGCTTATACCAAGTGCACAATATTTGGTGTCATTCCTTAAACCAAAAGGGGTTTCCGCTAAATTATGGATATTCATGAAAAGGGCATATTCAAGGTTCACAATAGAAATTCAATGAAAATGGCTTGGCATGTCAATCATGCTCATCATTAAACACATATAGCACTAAGTGAAAGGCTCATCATTGTCAACATTATATGAGAAAAACATGAATTCCCAAGAGTTCAATAATCAATATGTAACAATATTCCACACGTCATGTTAAGCACATATCAAGGGATGATAATTCAAATAATGGTTGTAAACAATGAAGTATCATTATGTTATATTATTAAGTACTCACCTTAACACCTTTGCTCCTAATGACTATTTGTTCTTGGCTAGCTCAAAGTCCCTCATGATCTCGAGCAATCTCTTTGCCCTTTCCTTGTAATTCTACATCAAGATCCAATAATAAGCCTATAAGCCCATTAACAATCTTGAATGTTTCCTTTTTAAATCCTTTCCCTTACCTTTCACTATAGCTTTCTAATTTGCATATTCTAACTTCTTTGCCTACATTCTTAATTATCATAGGAATTCTATCTAAATCATTAGAGCATCGTTAATCATAATGAAATCATATACTAGGCAAACATTACACATTATGTCATAAGATTACTATCCAATTCCTTATCATTCCCATACCACACTATCATTAAAAGATCTAATCTTTTAGTATCATTTGCAATTAAAATGAACTATAGAATACTTAGGTATTACATCATTTCAATGTTAGAGCAAATTAGGTTGATTAAATGAATAGGTAGCAAGGAAAAGTGTGGAAGCTTATAAATGGATTATCAATTACAATCTTGCATCAATTGAAAATTTAGAAGAAACATGGTTAAGGCATATAAGTGTTATGTTTAGGGCATATAAGTGTCATGCTGAGTACAATAGCGAAAAGGGATATGAAGTGTCTAAGGGTAAGGATAGGCATACTATGAATATAAATGCAAGGTCTTATACTTACAGATCATGGGAACTGTCAGATATCCCATATCTATATGGTATATATCCTATTTATCATAGTGACAAGAATGTAATTTATTTTATATCCTCATGGTATTCAAAAGAAACATATTTGAAGAGCCATTTGTTTATCTTGGAACCTGTGAAAGGGAGAAACTTATGGCCAAGAATAAATAATCCATCACTTAAACCACCTAAAGGGTTGAAACAGTTAGGAAGACGGGTAAAGATCCACAAGAACCAAAAAGGTAAGGCATCCAACTATCTAGGAAAGGGGTGAGTGTGACAAGGGCAATGTGAGTACAACTATCCTCATCAATATAGCAAGGCATAACTGAGTAGATTCTAAGTACTTTGTCCATGGTTCTTTTTTTTTGGATAGTTTTTTGGATAAACGAATGCTAAAAATAATGTGCCCTACAAGAGAAAACACACCATCAAATGCACAAGCTCAAGAGGTTAGTGGAAAAAAATAAAAATGGAACAATATTTTTATATCTATTTCTATAAATGAATGATACAATTGCAAAGTGGTGCTTACCCTACAAACTATGAAAATTTGAATTCAATAGGATGATCAACCTCATGATATGGTTGGGAACTCATCTGTCACATTCCAACTTTTGAGACATGATGGTCCTAGAACATGAGGACACATAAGGTCACCCACGTCCATAGAATCCACTTATACTTATACAAATACTACCTAGGATCGTACCAAAACCTCTTACATTAACTTAAATAAACACCTTTTTTTCTTAAACCTTAAGTTGCAGAAGCATAATTAAAATATACTTTAAATATAATCTATAAGGAAACAATATTTAGAATCCAATTAAAACCTCGAAGGATAACATTTCAAAATAAACATCTAAAAATAAATATTCCTGAAGCATCTAAGGATAACTCTTCATAACATATTAAACTAATTTTCTTGGATAAGGAATTCCCCAAGCGAAGTAGGATGCTTGAGCCATCACCTCGCCTCCTCATAATGCTTAGCTGGAACCACACAAGGAAAAAGGATGAGATAAATGATCTCAATGAGTAAATAATAGGGATTATACAATTACACATATCCCTTAGAAAGGGCTCATAGCTCATAACTTATAGTTCATGATTCATAGTTTGTAATTTAGAAAGGTTCGCATAAATCACACTTATAACACATAACACATAGAATGGTGGCTACTGCCTTGTCTGCTCATAACATAATATAGAGTGAAGGTTGCTACCTTGTCCACTCATAACATAATATAGAGTGAAGGCTGCTGTCTCATCCAATCATAATTCACAACATGTAAAGTGAAGGCTGCTGCCATATTCACACATTACTCATAACATAATTTACAACATATAAAGGTAAGAGTAGCATTGTAGGTGTTTAACTTACCAAACAAAAGACAAATAACAGTGTAGTTCCAGAAAGAATATAAGTTAGGGCAATAATCACAAAGGTATTATCACTAGATAATAAAAAAAAAAAGGCCTTGGACCAATTGTCCTTTGGCAACCCAAGCATACAAAGAAATCATTAAAATAGAAAAGAACTTGGGTTTCAAGATACCAAAGGTTCACAAAACATGATAGCTTGCACTTGTAACTTGAAACATAATGTTTACTCATACTTGTAGCATGAATACAGTGTTTACTCACACTGGAAGCAGGAATATAGAGTTTACTCACCTTATGGTTCCTTTGCTCCTAATTCACGTAGCCCTTGGACTTCTAAGACTCCTCAAGCTCTTTGGAGCAATCTCACAAAAAGATTTGTATTTTTTGTAGAGAATTAATTTTCTCTCGCAAAAACTCACCCAAATAGAATTAAATGATTACGGGCGAGAAATCACAAAATTGAAAGGAATTTCTTAATTTCGATAGAAAGCATTATTTTGGGAGAATTTTTTGTGAAAATACTGGAATAATAGAGTGTGGCTGCTGTCTAAACTGATGGAGGCCAAAATTTTGCTTATATATTAGGGTTTTAGGTGACATTTCCAAGTTTACCCTTAATAAGCTAGGTTAGGAGTGTTTTAGTATAGTGGGCTTTTAGGTATTATTTTCATTAAAATTCCCCCCAAAAAATTTGTAAAAAAATTATTTTAAAAATACGCATAAAATTATTTTATGCTTAAAAATCGCCTTTTTACATGAAAATTCATTTTACGAAAAATAAATTATTTCCTGCTAATGCATTTTATTCAAATCATTTATTTCATAATAATAATTCATATTATCATGTTAAAATTAATTTAACATGCCCCAAACTCATAAATCATGTCACACATGAATTTTCATATAGTCACACAATTTGTCATAATAAGCCTAAATTCAAATAATTTGTCACTAAAACTCCTAGGGTAGATGTGGGTTGTTACATTCTCCCTCCCTTAAAAGAAATTCATCCTTAAATTTCCAAATCTAACAGCACAAAATACTTTACTTAACTTCTCTACCACACTTCTTCTGCGCCACTCAAACGCAATATCTAACTACAATAAACTTATCAAATACAGTAAGGCACATACTCACAATCTATCAAAAAGAATCGCAATGATAAACTTTTAGCTTAAGCTACACTTATGTTAATCTCTTATTCAAACAAATCTTAAAACTAATCCTTAATAATTTTATATCCCATTAACCTCAAACAAAAGTAATAAAACCTTTAATTTCACCTTCAATCAAATATAATCCCAAGCATTGTTTTTCCTTAAATCTCTATTATTATTAACATCTGTACTAATACCTTGATCACCACTTCCATTCATTATTTATCACATCAGTCACATAAGAATTCAATAGATAATTCCAAATCAATAACTCCAATTGATATTTGATAATTCTCTTTCCATATTAATAATTATTACTTAATCTATTATATCCTCAATAAATATTTTCATGTTTAATACTTGCTAACATTACGATTTCTATGCTCCCATCATTCATCAATTAAAACATATTTAAACTTAACAAACATTCCTATGTATATCATATCCCCAACGAACTTTTAATTTACAATCCCAAATAAACTTCTCATAACTATTTCATACTTACTCTATAATATATACATTGTTATCATGACCTAATTACATAATGTCTCGTAATTTTTATACCTTTAGCTCGTGATATCATCTCACTTTAGGTTTTCCACTTACATCTTGCTATATTTTACATTCCTAATCATTTAACTTATCCATATTAAAATAATAAACCTTCTAATACCATTGCTATTCAATGAAATCTTTATGCAACTCTTATATCTTTCCAAATCTATGTCATTCTAGGTTATCTCAATAAAAATTCTTTCCATACTAAAGATCACTACCAAATTTCCTAGTAACCTCAATTGAACATTATTATGTCTAACATCTTAAAACATTTCTCATCCAAAGGACTCAAATCCCTTTTAGGTATATTCAAAACTATTAAATTTTCAAAACTGCATAGAATCATTTGTAAGAATCAAAACATTTTTTCATCCTTGCATGTAACATGCAACCTTAATGCAATGCTTGATGTGGTTTATGATGTATGATTGATGATGTATGATTTTGTAAAGCAAAACTCAATGTATATAGACAAACACACTAGACACAAGTACATAATCAAATCAAATCTAGAACATTTTATTTTAAAATCATGTTATACCCTCACAGATCAAGTCCTTACGGATCCTCAAATTTACAATTCATATGGCCTTAACATCTATCATCTTATAAAAGTTCAAATCCTTATACTCTTATTACACCCTATATACTCAAAGGAATCTCATCACTAAAGAATCTCTACTAGCATCATACTTATCCTTTTATCAACATTGCAGGTCTGATAATACTTATACTTTTATATCTCTCCCTTTTAAAAGAAATTCATCCTCGAATTTCAATACTTACTCACATATTCTCGAAAAGCTAGGGATGCTTCTACCGCATCCCTTCCTTGGCATCCTAAGTATACTCATCCATTCCATGATTACGCTAGTAAACCTTAATCATAAATATCTCCTTGATACACCAAATCTCCCATCCTTAGTTCAAAATTTTAATTGCTTTCCTCTATAGTCAATACAAAAAGTTTTCATCCATCAATGTCTACCTCACAATCCTTAAACAATACCTTACTTCCATCATTTCTCCCCAAAGGGCCAACACTACTAAGGGTTCATTAATTTATTCCTTATCTCTATCAAGACTCCTAGCAAAATATGGAAACACAAACGAATTTGTAGCACTAGAATCAATCAAGCATCTTGCACTAAAACTTCAAATGGGAATAATACCTTCTTATTTTTAAATCACACTAGATAAAAAAATTCTTCCTTCAACTATGCTCGATATCTACATAATTGATAGAGAAATCCCTAGCTTTCTTGTTGTTCTTGTTTATAAGGTAGCATCTATGCCACAAATTCCTTAATGTACTTCACTTACTTCATATCATATACTTATATATAATGTAACTAATTCATTTCATTCTCCTACTGATCATTAAATATCCTTCCTCTTCTTTTAGCATCAATCAAAATTACCATTTAATAACTCCATTTAATTCATATATCAAACCATTATAACATGTAAGCATTTCATACCTCACAACATTTTACCTATCAATCATTAATCTAAATTGGATCAAAATTTAGTCCACTTCTCCTTCTAATCCACTTAACCCCACTATCAAATTATCATACTTATCATGCATTTCACATAAGTACACATCACATTATATCACATCACATAACATATAGCATATGTCACATGTCATGGCATATATCTTATATCATAATCATGTACCATATAGCTTATAACATCATGAATTTCCCTATCATATATAAGTTAGTCATGTCATAGGCAATAAAAGAAATCAATGCATACTAAATCGCTAAGCAATCAATTAACATCATTCGCATCGCAGGAGTCTTCTTTTTCTTAAGGTGGATCATAGGCACGGCCTTCTCGAACATCTCTTGCCATACGCTCTTGCATGCCACACGCAGTGCTCTAGGTCACAGTCCTCTAGCAGGGGTAATCTTCTTGGTCGTCTAAAGAGAAAATCATAAGGCGCAAAACAACAAGGATTACTAAAACCTACTAGGATTTCGCAAAACTATACTAGCGATAGACTATAAGTGACATGACAGGAAAATTCCTATGCTCTAAGATTATAATTATTTAACCTAATAAATAGATAAGTCTAACTAGACTTTAAAAAAAATAAATAAATAAATAACTATAGCTCTAATACCAACTTTGTCACATCCCAACTTCTGAGACATGACGATCCTAGAACATGGGGAGATATAAGCTCACCCACGTCTATAGAACCCACTTATACAAATACTACCTAGGATTGTACCAAAACCTCTTACATTAACTTAAATAAGCACCATTTTTTTTTTTTTTTTAAAAACCTTAAGTTGCGAAAGCATAATTAAAATACACTTTAAACATAATCCATAAGAAAACAATATTTAGAATCCAATTAAAACTTTAAAGGATGACATTTCAAAATAAATATCTAAAAATAAATATTCCTAGAGCGTCTAAAGATAACTCTTCATAACATATTAAACTAGTTTTCTTGGACAAGGAATTCCCCAAGCGAAGTAGGATGCTTGATACATCACCTTACCTCCTCATAATGCTCACCTGCAACCATACAAGGAAAAAGGGTGAGATAGACAATCTCAATGAGTAAACAATAGGGATTATACAATTACACATATCCCTTAGAAAGGGCTCATAGCTCATAACTTATTGTTCATGATTCATAGTTTGCAATTTATAAAGGTTCACAGAAATCACACTTATAACACATAACATATAGAATAGAGGTTGCTGCCTTGTCTACTCATAACATAATATAGAGTGAAGGCTGCTGCCTTGTCCACTCGTAACATAATATAAGTGAAGGCTGCTGCCTTGTCCACTCATAATTCATAACATGTAAAGTGAATGTTGCTACCATGTTCACACATAACTCATAACATGTAAAGTGAAGGCTACTGCCATGTTCACACATACCTCATAACATGTTTGCAACATATAAAGGTAACAGTAGCATTGTAGGTGTTTAACTTACCAAACAAAAGACAAATAACAGTATAGTTCCAGAAAGAATGTAAGTTAGGGCAATAATCACAAAGGTATTATCACTAGATAATAAAAAAAAATGGTCTTCGACTAATTGTTCTTAGGCAACCCAAGCGTATAAAGAAATCATTAAAATAGAAAAAAACTTGGGTTTCAAGATATCAAAGGTTCACAAAACATGATAACTTGCACTTGTAACTTGAAACATAATGTTTACTCATACTTGTAGCATAAATACAGTGTTTACTCACACTGGAAGTAGGAATATAGAGTTTACTCACCTTGTGGTTCCTTTGCTCCTAATTCACGTAGCCCTTAGACTTCTAAGACTCCTCAAGCTCTTTGGAGAAATCTCATGAAAAGATTTGTGTTTTCGGTAGAGAGTTAATTTTCTCTCTCAAAAACTCACCCAAACAAAATTAAATGATTACGAGCGA
This sequence comes from Reutealis trisperma, assembly GCA_947687605.1. Classification (NCBI taxonomy): domain Eukaryota; kingdom Viridiplantae; phylum Streptophyta; class Magnoliopsida; order Malpighiales; family Euphorbiaceae; genus Reutealis; species Reutealis trisperma. The sequence goes on from CANTUT010000089.1 coordinate 258,267, forward strand.
GAAATCGCAAAATTGAAAGGAGTTTTCTTAATTTCGGTAGAGAGAATTATTTTGGAAGAATTTTCTATGAAAATACTAGAATAACATAGTGTGGCTACTGTTTAAACTAATGGGGGCCAAAATTTTGCTTATATATTAGGATTTTGGATGAAATTTCCAATTTTACCCTTAATGAACTAAGTTAGAAGTGTTTTAGTGTAGTGGGCTTTTAGGTATTTGGGCTTTTTAATTAATTTAGGGTTGATTATAGGTATTTAAAATAAAATATTTTTCTTGTTATTTTCATTAAAATTGTCCCCAAAACATTTATAAAAAAATTATTTTAAAATACGCATAAAATTATTTTTTGCTTAAAAATCGCTTTTTTACATGAAAATTCATTTTATGAAAAATAAATTATTTCATACTAATGCATTTTATTCAAATCATTTATTTCATAATAATAATTCATATTAGGCATATTAAAATTAATTTAACATGCCCCAAACTCATAAATCACGTCACACATGAATTTTCATATAGTCACACAATTTGTCACAATAAGCCTAAATTCAAAAAATTTGTCACTAAAACTCCTAGGGTAGATGTGGGTTGTTACATCATCATTACCTTTTGTATATGCACCTTCAAGATTTCCAACATATGCATTTGCAAGTATGATATGTGAATCTTTCATAACACTTTCTAGTTCATTGTCGTTTGAATGTGGGATTTTGTTTGTGGTTGTGAACTCTTAATTTTGCAACCTCATCATCCACCAGCACCTTGGCACCTTCTAAATTTAATGAGCTATGCAGAGCTATTATGGTGATCCAGCTAGCCGGTTAGTGAGTAGGGGTTTAGGGGCAGCGCACCCAAAATAAAAATTTTTTAACCTTCAATTACATTGCTATCTAGACATCCAAATTTTCGTAACCCTCAACCAACATCAATCTCTATTAAAAAAAAAAAAAAAAGGACTGATGAGCCACACCACCCTAGGGTAGATCCGTTCCCCCATCTGAACGGATTTGTGCCTGGCTTACGCAGTAGATGAGCTAGAGTGGTGCGGATCTGCGAAGACACTAGTGCGGATCCACTCTTGTGGTCCCCCTTTCTGTGCCAAAATGTCTATTTTTTCCCTTTCAACCTAATTTTTAATCCCTTTTTAGCCATATCCTTTTGGTCTATTCACTTTTTCATTTCCTAAACTACCCTCACCCACTTTTCTTATAAATATCCCTCCATTTCTCATTTCTCCTCACCCCTTGAATTTGAGTAGATTGCTATCCTCAAATTCCTCTCTTATACTCCCCCACCACTCTCTAATTAATTAATTAATCTTTGTAATTAATTATTTATCCCATCCTAGCCAAGTTAATTAATCTTTTCAATTAACTAAAACTTTTTTTTTAAATAATCACTCAATTAATTAATCTTTCTAATTAATAATTAATTAATCACTTTTTTTTCAAAATCAAATTAATCTTTTTTAGTCCACGCTTATCCAATTAATTAATTGATCCATCCATCCATTTCATCACATTAATTAATTAATTAATTAATTAAATTTAATTAATTAATTAATTAAATTAATTAAATTTAATTAATTAATTAATTTAATTAATTAATTAATCTTTCAATCGATCCAAATACCCGGTCTTGATAAAATGAAACTTCAATTCGATAAAATCCTTCGCCCTTCAAAAGCCAAAGTATCAACCTTTTCCTCTCATCCATAAACTCAAATCAAATTAATCAATCCAATTAACTTATAAACCCCTCCACTTAATTGTGGAACGAACTATGTGGGTTTTGATCCCCATTCAATGGGGTAGTAGACACGTTTAAAATGCAAATCCCAATCAATCATCTTTTCCAATTTATTTTCTAATTAATTAGTATATTCAGTTGATTTAATAGTTTTGGAGTCAAGGAGCGATTTTGTGGTTCTCCTAAAATCCATAAGGACTAGAAGGAACACTCTTATTGGCTTATGGATATTTATTTCTTGAATTTCCTCATACATTTCATAACTATACCATGCTCATACATTTTAATTATTATCTTATAATCGCAATTCATAAAACTAATTTTTAAGTCAAATTAAACTTAAGAGCCAAATTTAGATTATTTAACCAAAAATCTAGTCCTGAGCTCAACCTAATTTGAGGCTAGTGATTTTATCCTTTTGGGTAAATTAATTAACTAAAATTAATGAATTAGAGTGAATTGGGTTTTTCCTTAATTTTCTCATTTAAAAATAAATTAGGGTGACGACTCCTAAAATTATTTTCAAGATCAACCAATCCAAATCCATGGTTCCAATCATGAGCACTGAAACTTGTTCTATTACCTCCTTAAAAATTGCTCGACTTTTCTTAAGGCAAAATTTCCCCTGAGCAAGGGAGGGGCATTCAGGCGAGGTCTCATGGCAACTCCACTAGGAACTAGTTACCACCTTTTTTAAATAAAAAATAAAAATAAGAGGATTACTATTTGATTAAGAAAAAATTTTTCCAAAATAATCTCCATTTGGCTCATTAAGTATAATTTGACTTCCATGCATCACTTTGCATAATAAAGGCTCCTTGCCTAACCTTAGCTTTAGGAAAACTTTTGGAAGGTGAGTAGTTTAAACCCTTAATTTTACACCCCCATCATCCTACCACAGTTTGATACCTACTAAGATTAATGTGCTATACAGAGCTAGTGCAGGAGTCTCACTAGCCAGTTAGCCAGTAGGGGCCAAGGGGTCGTCGCCCTCAGAGCAAAAAATGGGCTTTCAGTTAATTAGTACAAAGATACTTAATTTTCAGATACTGACACTTCTCTAACCCCAACCAGAACTTCTATATCATACAGCAATTTTTTCAAAACTAAAAGGATTTCCCCTCAAAATGATTGCTTGATTATTCCAAAATTAATTTCAAGTCTATTGAAGCTGACCAGTGAATTTTCTAAACTCTGAAACTCTCAAAAATTGACCTAGAACCTCTAAAAACTTACAGAAAAGTGTCTCAAAACCTGTCTAATAAAAATAGGGGGAATTTCAATAAAAATAATAAAAAAATATTTTATTTTTAATTACCAATAATCAGCCCATAAAATAAATAAAAAGGCCAAATTTTCAAAAGCCCACTACACCAAAACACTCCTCACCTAGTTCATTAAGGCTAATCTTGGAAATTGTCCAAAACCCTAATTATAAAAAGAGAAATTCAGCCAGCCCTTTTTTAGACAGCCACCATTCTATTATTCTTCATATTTCCAATAGAAAACTCTCTCAAAAATAATCTCTCTACTAAAATTCACAAAATACCTTCAAACTTTGCTATTTCGCGACTGTTTCATAAGTTTTTTCTTTCCTTTCAAATTGCTATTTGATTTTTATAAAAATAATCATGAGAAAATTATTTTGAATTGAGTATTTACTGATTTTCATTAATTAAATTCAGCCTAGGTAAATTCTTGAGAGAGGAATCAATTTTTCTACCGAAAACACAAACCTCTCTAAAGGTGAACCCTAAAACTCAAGTTCGAATTTTCATGCATAAACTCAATAAGGGGAGGGGGCAATTTTGTATTATTATATTCTAAACTAATTTTTTTTGTGTTTAGATAAAAAATATTTAGTTAAATCATATTTTTGTATATTACTGTAATGATCGAAAGACACCAAAAAGCAAGAAAACTCATGATTTTCACTCTAAACAAAAAACTTAGAATGTTCATGCATAAGTATGGTTTATGGCTGCTGATTTGTATATATTCATGTTATAAACTGATTTTTGTTATGATTGAATGAAAATGAAGATTTAAATCATGTGTTTACATATTACTGTAATGACCCGAAAATACAGGAAACAAGAAAGATTTATGGTTTTCACCCTAACACATCAAGTTGGAAAATTTTCGTGCATATGAATTTATATGAGTCCCAATTCCTACATGTTCATGTTCTAAAATGATTTTTGTTTGATTACATGAAAAATCTTGGTTTAAACCATGTTATTGCATATTACTATAATGAACAAAAAATGCGAAAAGTAAGAAAATTTCATGTCTTCCTTGAATAGGGCATTCGGCCAATGTAGGAATTTTTATCCTAATGTCTATAATTTTTATATACTCTATTTTATGATTATTGACATGTATACATGAATAATAAATGACTAAATTTCATTTGGATAAAGGAATAACTGTAGATAAGTCTAGAGACAATAGGATATATCTAGAGTTTCCTTACCCTATCTCTATGATGTGATTAATATGTTTATGTGATTAATTGATATGGGAAATAAGTTTTATGATGAGTTAATAATGAGTTAAACATCTTAAATGGATGATGAGGTTGATTATACGAATTGGTCATAAGAGATAGGCATGATACTTGAAAGGCTACTTGATAAATTAACGGTGATAAGTATGTTAAGTTGAATGTTAAATTGAATTGATATTAAAATCATGATATGTTGTGTTTGACTTTAGAAAATTCATGATATAAGTTATTATGTGTTTTCATATGGGCCTATAAAGGCAAAGTATACAAGATTGTAAAAGTCAACATGTTATGTGCAAGTGATGAGTGCACTTCTAAGTGCAACTCCAAGTGTATGTGAATGTTATATGTGCATAGGGTAGTATAGGATAGGATAGCATGATGTTAAATAAATACTAAGTTTTGAATTAAATATTATGTTAGAGCTTCAGGAATAGTAAAAGTTCAAAAGGGACTATAAGTAATATAGGAGCAAAGGAACCACAAGGTGAGTAAACATTATGTTTCAAGTTACAAGTACAAGTTATCATGTTTATGAACCTTTGATATCTTGAAACCTAAGTTCCTTTCTAATTTTAATTATGACTATATGATTTCCTTATAAGCTTGGGTATCCACCTCAGCTAGAAGGGGTGGTTCTAGCCGTGGAGCTTGATCAGTTTCATGACTCTTTACAAGTTACAGGTTGGGAGTTGGAATTTGGTATAAGGCCATCTCTCCCTTGAGTGAATGAGCTAATAGCCATCACTCTTTACAAGTTTATAAGTTACAAGTTGATTTCTGTGAACTTTACTCATTGGCAAACCATGATCTATGAACCTTGAACCTTTAAAAAGGAATATGTGTTATTTTACATGTTTTATTGTTTACTCATTGAGATCATCTATCTCACCCCTTTTTCTTATGTGGTTTCAGGTGAGCATTATGAGGAGGCATGATGATCACTCAAGCAACCTACTCCGCTTGGGAAATTTCCTTATCAAAGATTATTACTATGTTAAGTTATGATGAGTCTCTAGATGCTTTGAGAATTCTTATTTTGGGAGTTTTGTTTTGAAATATTTTTCATTTGAAAATTTATTTGGAGTCTGAAGCATTCTTTTATTATAGATTGTATTTAAGGTATATTTTTACTAGTCTATTGCAACCTAAGGTTTTTCTTATAAATGGATTATTAAGTTAATACATGAGGTTTGGTATGATCTTAAGCCATAATTATATGTATGAGTGGCTTCTAGAGGTGTAGATGACCTTATGTCTCCCTATATTCTAGGACTATCATATCTTTGAAAATGGGATGTGACAATACATGCTTAAGAAGACTATATCCGACGGAGGCACCATCTTTATGGACGTGGATGGAAGCCAATTCTCCCATCCTAGCAAACTAGATCAGCTGAAGTGATACCTCATCTGAAGATGACATCTGTATTTCATTTTTAATTTTTATGCATCTGCATCAGAACTATGTGGACTTGATTCTCACTAAAATAAATGAATAACCAAAAAGTGATGTAAGGGATATGTAGGCAGCCTTACTTGGGTGCAGTCCAAATTATAATATAAAATATTTTTTTGCATCGCATTCTCATTTTCTCTATGCCTAATTCATCATTCACTTAATTATTTTGCCTAAACAAAAAAAAATTAAAAAAATAATAAGAAAAAAAAAAAGAAGAAGAAGAAAATGCTTGGTAAGCTGAAAACCCAAAAAGGCAGCTTAAGTGGAAATTAGAGCAAAAATAAAAGATGTCTCATTTAATGGTAATCAAATTTTACAATGTACAATCCATCATCATGACCAAAAAAAAAAAAAAGGGATAGCCCTTTCAATGTTGTCTGTAGCTTATCATGTATCATATAATCTTATTAACCTGCAAGTATTTTGAACAAAAAGCAAAAAAAAGTCATGTCTAAAGTCATAGTCTAGCTTGTCCTCCTCTACATCCTAAGGTGCGAATCTCTTGTGTCTTCACCAGAATCAAAGTCTACCATAATCTCCTCAAATGGGCACACTCCTCCTCTAGGTCTCTATAGCTCTTTCTGCCGCAACAATAGAAGTACCAACAAAATTAGAACTTCTCATCACAACAATATCAAAATTCCTCTCTTGAGTACCAGTTTTGAAACTGCTCCCAAAAATCCTCCTCTGTAGTTTAGAAACTACAATACCCATTGCTGCCTTAACTATAGCAATCCTTCTCTGAACCACTACTATAGTGTCATCTTGTCTCACTGCAGTCATAATCTCCTTTGTCACCGCCACCATAATTTGAGTCACTACTGCAATATATGGTGTCGTAATTTTAGTAAATCTCTGAGTCTCCTTCAAAGATCGAGTCACCCACTCTATATGTGCTGCAGTCATCTTGCTACCAGTGGCACCTCTGACAGTCTCTCCCTCCTCAGCTGTGTCATCCTTTATTCCCTTCAGCAAGGCAGCCTAGTACTCTCTCTCAACTAGCCAAATCACCTTTATCAACCACCTATCATACCTCTTTATGGTCCTAAGTGAAATTTCAAAACAAGCAGCATGATAACTCCTCATCCAGCCACCCTGATAGCTTTGGTAATGAAAACTATGATCCGCGTAGACTCCAAGAAAGGAAAACTAGGGGCACATCCTAAGTCTGCCTCATCTGCCTTAAGACCCTCATCCCTTAATGAAAGGTCATTTAAGCTAAACTCAATAAGCAAACCACTTGACAACCATGGCTTTTGATTATGAAAGGTCCAATCCCTTACCATTGGCAATGCCAAATGTGTTCTCTAGGGAAAGATGCAAGCAACTATCTTATCCTATCTCTAACCAAGTCTTAATAAAGCATATACGGACTGAAAAGCAGGGGCCACCACCCGAAAATAATCCATCAGCTACACCTGCAAAACAACCCAAAACCTAAAGCCAAACACCTATAAAGCTCCCCTAAAAAGCAAAGGTAAGAACAAGACAAATTTTTCTCACTTGGAGAATAACTGGAGGGACAGTCCATCTCTCTAAATCCTGAATAAAGCAATTGAGACTTATTAGTATCTCCGCTAGTATAGTTCTAACCATAAAGTGTCTCTATTTTATCTGCCACTTTGGCATCACCCCAATCAATAGACTCGCATCTGATTCTCAAACAGAAAACCAAGGCTCTCATCTTAAGTCTATGCCTCCTCTTGTCTCCCTAGTCATTAAGATCACGAAACTTCTTAAATCACAATGGTCAAATCACCTAATCATCACCAACCACCATCTGGCCTGTGACATCCTGAGGTAAGTCCAAAAACTCCTAAAAAATACAGAAAATGCAAAACTTTGACTTTGGAACCACCAGAGTTTCCTTTGTGTCACTGCTAAGCCATAGCATTGATCTTCTCAAAGGTGAGACACAACTCCTCCCTACTAGCACCAAAACAAAAAATATTGGCCACCGAATCTCAAAACCTAAAGCAAGCCTTTAAAAAGAAAAAAAAAAAGAAAGAAAAATCCCAGTCCATCCAAACACCTAGTGATGCCACCACGGCAACTGTTCCATACCAACCTAAGTTGAGTTTCTCAGTCCACAAATGCATGTAGTGTCTGAAATATGATCTCCATGGTGCAAAAGTCACATGAAAAATTGCATTCACAAAGCAAATGCATGAATCCATCCTTTTACATCCATGCAATCATCCATTTCAAGTATCAACACAAATCATTCATGGCATAGAAATTAAATAAAATGTCTATGAATTTTGAAACATGCACACATAAGTATGCATCATCTATGCATTAACACCTATGCAACCATCTACAATCATGCACCATCATGCATAAGCCAAGCGAGTAGCCTCACCAACATCTCTTAAAGCTGACAAATACCTCCTCGAAACTGACCGACACCTCTTAAAATTGACCAATGCCTCTTTAAAGCTACATGATACCTTTCTAGATCTAGCTGATGAAGTGAGACTTTCAAAGTCCTTTTAATCCTAGCAAAGTTCCTTCAAACCTTCCAAAAGGCCCAACCTCTCACATTTAGAGGCTTGTGTTTCCTCGATGCAACCAAAATCTTTTCAAAATCTATCAAGCCGACTCACCATAGGCCGAGGCTCTCCTCATACTAAAATCTTATCAGAATCTATCGAGTCGACTCACCGTAGGCCGAGGTTCTCCTAACAAAATCTTTTCAGAATCTCTTAAGCTAACTCATCATAGGCTAATGCTCTTCTTTACCAAAATCTTGTTAGAATTCTCGAGTTGACTCACTATACGTTAAGGCTTTCCTACCCAAATCTTTTCATAATCTCTTGAGCAAACTCACCATAGGCTGTGGCTTTTCCTTTACCAAAATCTTGTCAGAATCTCTCGAGTAGACTTGCCATAGGTTGAGGCTTTCTGTTCACTAAATTATCTAGTCCAAAATTCTCTTCCACTTATAAGTGTTTAGAAACAGTCGCTTAGACATCCATGTGGTTCTTTTTTCCTTCTCTTTTATCCAAATCCATCAATTTCACCCATAAATGTCTAGAAATGGTCACCTAAACATCTATATGGTTCCACTTTGCACATCTTTTACCCAAATCCATCATTTTGCCCAAAAATATCTAGCTACTAGCCTATATATCCCTTTGGTCCATTTTCTCACTTTTATTTATTAGCCATATTTTCCACCCATAAATATTTAGAAAAATTGCTTAAACATCCCTATAGTCCTTTTTACCATTTTCCTTTTTAATCATGTCTCTCACCCAAACATATCTAAGCACTGACCTAGACATAACTTTGGTTCCTTATACCATCCCAACTCTTAGGTTCACTATCATCAGAATTGCGACATACAAGACAATCCTAATGAAAAGGCAACTGTGAACCCTTAATTTTGCACTCTCATCATCCAACCACACTTTGGCACCTGCGAAGTTTAATGTGCTACACATAGCCGTTATAGCAGTCCCATTAACTGGTTAACAGATAGGGTTTCGAGAGCCCCCGAAAGAAAAATTTTTTAGCCTTCAATTACATTGCTATCTAGATACCCATATTTCTTTAACTCCAAACCAACATGAATCTCTAAAAAAAAAAAAAAGCTACTGAGCCTCGCCACCCTTTAGTGCGGTAGCCAAGTCAGAGTGGTGCGGATCCGCATAGGTGCTGCACAAATCCATGCTCATGGTCCCCCTTTCTATGCCAAAACGTCTATTTTTCTCCTTTCAACCTAATTTTTAACCCATTTTCAGCCCTATCCTTTGGGTCTTTTCACTTTTTCAATTCCTAAACTATCATCACCCACTTTTCCTATAAATACCCCTTCCTTTCTCATTTCTCCTCACCCCTTGAATTTGAGTAGATTGCTATCCTCAAATTCCTCTCTTTTTCTCTCTGCAACCACTCTTTAGTTAATTAATTATTTGTCTTACCCTAACCAAGTTAATTAGTCTTTTTAATTAACTAAAACTTTTTTATTAAAAATAATCACTCAATTAATGGACGGATAGATTAATTGATTAAAATGATTAACTAATTAATTTCGATAAGGGTGGATTAAAAAAAGATTAATTTGATTTTGAAAAAAATGATTAATTAATCAATTAAAAAGATTAATTAATTAATCTTTTTAATTGATTAATTAATCATTTTTTTCAAAATCAAATTAATCTTTTTTTAATCCACCCTTATCGAAATTAATGAATTAATAATTTTAATCAATTAATTCATCCGTCCATTTCATCATATTAATTAGTTAATTAATTATTTTAATTAATTAATTAATCTCTCAATCAATCCAATCATCCAATTCCAATAAAATAAAACTTCAATCTGGTAAAACCTTTCGCCTACCAAAAGCCAAGGTATCAACCTCTTCCTCTCATCCACAAACTCAAATCAAATTAATCAATCCAATTAACTCATAAACCCCTCTACTTAATCATAGAATGAACTACGTGGGTTTTAATCCCCATTCAATAGGATACGTAGGCACATTTGGAATCTAAATCCAAATCCCAATCAATCATCTTTCCCCTTTTATTTTTCAATTATTTAGTATATTCAGTTGATTTAATAGTTTTGGAGTCAAGGAGCAATTTTGTGGTTCCCTTAGAATCCATAAGGACTAAAGGGAACACTTTCCTTGGATTGTGAATGTTTATTTTTTTAAATTTCCTTATGCATTTCATAATTATGCAATGCTCATGCATTTTAATTATTATTTTATAATTGTAATTCATGAAACCAATTTTTAAGTCAAATTAAACTTAAGAGCCAAATTTAGATCATTTAACAAAAAAATCTATCCCTGAGCTCAACCTAGTTCGAGGCTAGTAATTTTATCATTAGGTAAATTAATTAACTAAAATTAATGAATTAGAGTCAATTGGATTTTTTTCTTAATTTTTTCATTTAAAAATAAATTAGGGTAGCGACTCCTAAAATCATTTTCAAGATCAACCAATCCGAACCCGAGAGTTCTAATTGTGAGCACCGAAACTCGTTCCAATGACCTCTTTAAAAATCGCTCACCTTTTTTTAAGGCAAAATTTCCCCCAAGCGAGGGAGGGGCAGTCGGGCTAAGTCTCATAGTGGTTAATAAGATTATTTGTTCTTTAATTGATAATAGGATTATACGAAGGGCATAATTGATAGCTGTGAACCCTCAAATTTATACCCTTATGATCCGACTGCAAGTTGATACCTACTAAGAATAGTGCGCTACGCATACGATGGTCCCGCTAGCCGGTTAGCGGGCAAGGGTCAAGGCAGCGCCCCTTGCGGGGTGCAGGGCAGCGCCCCATTGAAAATTAAATTTCCTAAATCTTTCACCTCCAATCAACTACTTTTCAGTCACGAACCCACAGGATCAAACAGAGCTCGAATCAGAACTGAAACGGACCCAAAATGGATGAAAAAGCAGGAAACAGTTCAAACCAGCCGGGCAACGCGCAAGAGGCACGCAGCCGCTTTGCAGCGTGCCGCCTCATAGGCGGTATGAAATGCATGCCGGTGGTAGGGCGGCATGCTCAACGTGCCGCTCGGGCACCCGGCGTGTCGCCGGTGCCACCCATATCGCCGGCACGTTGCCAGTGCCGCCATCGATACTGCCAGCACCCCCTTCAGCAGCTCTATAAATAGAGCCTCCTTCCAACTCATTTTGGGGGGGGGGGGGGGGGGGGGGACATTCCAAGGCAAAAATTCTCTCTGATATTGATATACTTGTTGCTTTTAGATTCAGATTCCAAGTCTTTTGAATCCAAGGTGGAGTTGAGATCCAGAGTAAGGCTTGTTCCATTCGTCCAAAAATCAAGGAAAGCAAAGGTCTAATCCCCTTTCCATTCTCAAAATTCTAAACTCAGATCTAGAATTATATTTAGGTCTAAAATAGAAAAGATCTAAAATTTATTAATTTAAGAATCAAAATTAAATTAATAAACAAACCAACACTTTTTCCAAAACCCCTCCTTCGCAAGAAGGAAGAACTGCGTGGGGTTTGATTCCCATTCAATAGGATGCGCAGGCTGCCATTCTGAAAGGCATCAACTCCAAAATCTTTTTAATAACATTTCCCCCTTTTTACTTTGATTTATTTGTACTCACATCTTATTTCAATTCTGTATCTTTCATGTCTTTAACTTAATTGAGGAATGTGTGCTTTTCCTAGTACCCAAAAGGGCTAAAGGAAAGATCCTCTTTCTTTTCATTCATTTTGATTTGTAATAATTAAGTAGGATTTATTTTTACTTATTTATCTATAATTGTCATTTCATCCTATCATATATATCTATTTTATGCATCATTATATTCCTGTTCATACATACATGAAAATTCCTTTGTCAAGAGTTATTTTGCAAACTTTTGCCAAACTAAAAAAAAATATATATTTTCTCAAATTGTGTAATTACCAAAACCTAATCCCAGAGTCCTCTTTGGTCACTCGCAGATTAGTGCTTTTCCATTGGGACAAAAATCAAAATATTTTTGGAGTCAATCAATTTGGGTTTTCTTTAATTTTCCCAATCAAAATAAATAAATTGAAGTGGCGACTCACTTTCACAGCTTTCAAATCACAAAAAAATAATTTTCTGAACTCACAGCGAGTTCCAATCGTGGAGTTTTTCCTGAAGAGCATTTTGATTCCTTAGTGGATCGGACCGGTGCTCAGGCGAGGCCTCACAATAGCAGAATTAAATTTAACGATCAAAGTCCTAAAGATCCTAAAGGAACAAAGACTGAAAATGTTGCATCTTAGGGTAAAGGGAAATGAATCCAAGCACTAATAAAAAGCCTGTTGGAGCTAGGTTATACTATGATATGTCAAGTGGAACTGTGACATGGAATGTAAGTGTTACAAATGCAAACCGTTCTAGTCTATATCAATTATTTTTAATTTAATGCAAATGCTGACACCTATTGGAAAATGTAATAGCTTGGTTTAGAAAATGAAACAATTATTGATAAAAGAAACCCCATTCCACAAGAACAACAAAGGATTATCACAAATGAACCTCCCATGCACATTTTTGAGCCTAATCCAAAATATTGTGAGTTTCAAGCATTTGGATTAATATGGGCAAGGAAGGCATGTAAAACAAAGAGGCAGCTTCAAGCATAGGCTGAAAAAATGGTTGGAAATTTACAAAAGAGAGGAAGGTCTAATGATCCATAATCTAGTTCAAAATTTGGGAAGGTCAGAAAAGTAGCCGCTCTCAAATTGGATTTACAATCTCAAGAACCAATTGTGATTAAATTGACCAATCATGCCATTAAATTCAATAGGATCATTTTTTATAAGTTTAATGAATTTGCACATGATATTCCTATTTACTACTTACAATGAGATATCTGCATCATAAAGTGGATCAAAACATACCAATTCTGAAATCAGACCACATGCTCCATCTCATATGGCAAACCAAACGAACATGCCCCAACTCAATATACCACCTGCACCTATTCAAATGAACCCTAAGAAGAACAATACACAACCAATTGCTAACAACTACATTCTAAGAACATTTGATAGAAATTTGCAAGATCCTAACACTCATCAATTGAATATAGCAACTAATTCACAGTTGTGAACCCTTAATTTTATACCCTCAGCATCCAACCGCAGCCTTAGCACTTGTTGAATTTAACTCATTGCACGGAGTTGTTACGAAGGTCCCGCTAATCAGTTAGCGGGCAGGGGTTTGGGGGCAACGCCCCCGAAAGAAAATATTTTAGACTTCTATTACATTACCACCAGACATCCAAATCTCCCTAACTCCATACCAACAACCAATCTCTAAAAAAAAAAAAAAACCCTCAGGAAGCGAGCCGTGCGGCACAAGAGGCGTGCGGCACCGCGTCAAGTCTGCGCGGTACTGCACTGCCTCTTTGCGGCATGCCGCAAAAGCCTGACGCGGCACCGCTCCAAGGCACGCCCCATTCTGCTCCAGTGGGCCCCACATGCGTAAAATGACCTTTTTACCCCTCTTTGTCCAGTTATCAGCCATTTTCTGACCCTATCCCCATGGTCTTTTCACATTTCCATTACCTAAACTACCCTCCACCCATTTGCCTATAAATAGGCTTCCATTCCCTCATTTTTAAGACATCCCTTGAGTTTGAGTAGATAGTTATCCTCAAATTCCTCTCTTCTTCTCTCTCCAATCACTCTCTAATTAATTAATTAATCTTTTTAATTAATTAATTACTTCATCCTAACCAAATTAATTAATCTTTTTAATTAACTAATTTTTTTTAATTAATCACTCTTTTTTTCAAAAATCATTCCTTTTTTAAAAATCAAATTAATCATTTTTCTTAATCCACCTTTCATCCAAATTAATTAATTAATCCTTTTAATTAATTAATCACCTTTTTTCAAAATCAAATTAATCCTTTTTCTTAATCCACTTTTTCATCCAAATTAATTAATTAATATTTTTAATTAATTAATCCATCTATCCTTTTCATCATATTAATTAATTAATCATTTTAATTAATTAATTAATCTTCCAATCCATCTAATCACCCGGTCCGAATAAAACAGAACTTCAGTCCGGTAAAACCCTTTGCCAACCAAAAGTCAAGGTATTAGCCTTTTTCCTCACTTTCAACACACCCAAACCAAAATCAATATGATCAAACCCCTCCACTTAACAGTGGAACGAACTACGTGGGTTTTGATCCCCATTCAATGGGGTACGTAGGCACGTTTGGAATTTAAATCCAAATCCCAATCAATCTCTTTTCCCTTTTTTTTCTTTTTTTTAATTAATTTGTGAATGTTTTATTTTCACCATTCATTCATATTTTGCCATATTCATGCATTTATCATCTTATAAATGTCATTCATGAAATCCAATTTTTAAGTCAAATTAAACTTAAGAGCCAAATTTAGATTATTTAAAACCAAAAACCTAGTCCCCGAACTCAACCTGGTTCGAGATTAGTGATTTTTATCCTTGGGTAAATTAATTGCAAAATTAATAAATTGGAGTCAACTGGGTTTTTCCTTAATTTTTCCCATTTAAAATAAATTAGGGTGGTGACTCCTAAAAATCATTTTCAAAATCAACTAAATCTGAATTCGAGAGTTCCATCGTGAGTCTAAACTTGAATGAGCATCCCGGTTCCCTTTAGCGGACCGAGCCGGTGCTCGGGGGAGGCCTCACAATAGTAGATGCTAGAAACAAGACATCTGCAGAAGCATCAGCTGAAGCTTACTCCAATGAGGCTCCCATGGAGGGGATGAACTCATTAACACAAACCAAGCTTTATATATATATATATATATGGCCACAGATATCATAGGAGAGTTAATTGAAGATGTTTTTTATTTTTTTATTAGCAGTTATAAATGTTAGCCTATGGCCAAGCTACAATTGACAGCAAATTAGAATTATGTTTTTTATGTTCTTTTGTTGCTATAAAATTACATTGACTCGACCAAACTTGACTATAGGTAATAGATGTTTATATTATGAAATGCATGACAAAAATTCAAGTTAGTAATTACTTTCAATTGATATCATTATTTTATATGTGCATTTTTCACAATTATGCAATAGTTGTTCATTTAGACTAATGGATTTGGAGACAGTAACTAAAATTCATATTTTATATATTATATAAGAACTAATACATGAGAGTTTGCTTCCTATTTGATCTAACAGACCATACCCAAAATTTACAATATACCTTAACTACTTCAATACAACAAAATAGCTGCTAATTATAGAAGCAAATCTAAAGATAAGCTACAAAAAATGCTGCATTTTCCCCTTAACTAATAATCCTAACTAGCAGAAAGCTACATTGCACTACCACCATAATAACCAATAAGTACTTTCCATAAAAACACATACTACACTACTTTCCATAAAAACACATACTACACCCACAGCTAACCCCAGACAAATGATAAGCTTCATATAATTTGTATTCTTCTCTTCCTTCCTCTCCATTTCTCCATAATAGTGCAAATATGCCCACTCCAAAAATGGTTCCCTCCATTGCTGACCTTTACTATTGAGTTGTCTCATAATAATGTTCTCTATTTTCAAATTTATATTTTCCTTAATCAAATCCTCCAGAACAACCTTTGATCGCAGATTCACAGGCTCATCGTGCCACTTAAAGAATTTATAATGATGTCCTTCCTCCTACAAAAAAAAAATTATAATATTATACGTCACTTCTATAATCCATGCTTTATCAGTACAACAAATCTAAGAAAAAACAAAATTAACTTACTTTCCACCTACGACATGTATAAAACCTTCTTCCAGGATTTAAATTACTCTATGAGACATATCTTGGCACTTTCATCCTGCAAACAAACCAAGTCATCCTAAATCTTTATTTTCTCACACTCTATTACAATTCAAGAAAGAATAGGTTAATTAGGGATTACAAGCTACTGTCATGGTTTTGGGGGAAATTTTATTAATATATTAGTTCTCTCTATTTCCTTACATAATGGTAATTATTTTATATTATTATTGATTTGAAATCAATTTGTTTTTATTATTTTATTATTTGTTTAAAGATATGTGTTGCACACATCTGTCTCAGTCCAAAAAAGGGGCAAGATGACTGCAAATGGGAAGCACGTGGACTTATGTTGGCCAAAAAGTATCTGAGTGGATAAAAACTTCAGGGGGTGAATTGGAAATTAATTGATTTTTTAAGAGCTATAATCTCTCTTCTCAAATTTAAAGAGAGAGAAAATGACTCTTAAGAAATTTTTTATTATTTCTCTCTTTTTTTTTCTCTAATATTTTAACATTTTCTTCTTCTTTTTCATTTCTTTTATTTTTAAATTATTATTATTATTAATCAAAAATTTATTATTATTAAATTACTATATTATTATTAAAATATTATTTTATAATATTTTAAAATAGATTATTCTTTTTAGTAGTAACAATTTTGTGTAGAGTACTAGAAATAAAATTATAGTGTGACAATAATAATAGTTTGTTGTAATATTTTATATCAGATAATTTTTTGTAGCAATAAAAATTTTATATAAGTAAAAGAAATGATATTGCAATAAAATAATAATAATAATAATAATAATAATAATAATAACTTGTTATTATATTTTTAAAAAGATTATATTTTTTAACTCTGTAAAAATTTTATGTAAAGAAATTGATTTATATCTAAATAAATGAAATTGTATATTTATCAAAAATAAAATAAAATAGGGAGTGAAATAAAATATTATTGGAGTATGCACATTTTTTCAAAAATTTAAAATAAGGAGTTAAATTGTTTATAATATAAGTTCCTAAAAAAGTCTTGTCTCATTGCATGTTTGATATTGTCTTGCCTACATGACAAGTTTTACCTTAATTTTCTTCATCTAATTCTATGATTTTTCATTCATGATGGCTTTCAGTAGCAGAAATATGAGTGTGGATATTGAATCAGCCAATAGCAAACTGACACTTGCATATGAGAATGAGGGTGGACTGGAGCTACAAGGCGATGCAATTCCTCTAGAGAATAACGATAATTCTAAATGTCTTATTGGTAGATTTCTGACTGATCGCACCATAAATTTTGCGACTATGCGTGATAATCTTGTTCCAATATGGCACCTTGTTAAAGGCATTGATGTCAAAGAACTTAGCCCTAATTTGTATATCTTTAAGTTCTACCATGAGAGGGACATTAAGAGAGTGATGAATGATGGACCATGGTCCTTTAACCAACATGTTCTTATTCTAAAATGGCTCAACCCAGGGGAACAACCTTTATCTATCGAACTAAACAATGTGGAATTCTGGGTCCAAGTTTATGAACTCCTAGTTGGGTTTATCTCAAAGCAAATCAGTAAAGCTATTGCTGATTACATTGGAATTTTTATGGAATCAGACCCTAAGAACTTTGATGGGTTGCTACGTACTTATATGAGATTAAAAGTGGCAACGGATATTTCCAAACCAATTGTCAGAAAGATGAAAATCAAGCGACCAGGGGGGGTGAGTAGATATAGATTCATTTTAAGTATGAAAGGTTGCCAATTTTTGCTTTTATTGTAGATTACTGGGACACCAAGAGAAATTCTGTGAAAAGTTCTTCGATCTGGAATCAGAGGATGTTGAGATGCCTTATGGCCTATGGCTTCGTGCTAATTCACAGCAGCAAACCACTAGTGGAAGTGAAAAATGGCTCCGATCGGCAAGACTGGTGAAGAACACTGATGGAGAGGTAATTGACAGTATGATGATGGATAATGAATTTTCGGGGACAGTTTCTCCAAACATGGTAACTTCCAAAACTGTAAACATTAGTCCCATTAGTCAAGACACTAAATACAGTGTTGAGAAGGATATTTCAAAAGTGGTTACTTTGGGGATGATAGTTACCAAAAAGAAAGTAGTTTTAGAGGGAGAGAATTCAATTGTAAATGACTCTAAAAATAAGGGTGTTGCGGTCATGGACCCAAAACGTCGACATATGATAGAAGAAGAATTAAATGGCCTTGATCTACATGAGTCTAATGATGGCAGGACAATTCTCCATCTATGTGACCCAAAAATTGGAATATCGGTGGGACATGGACTGCAGGCCCACTAGAGGCCATGAAGACCCTATGTTGGAACTGTCGTGGGCTAGGCAACCCACGAACAGTTCAGGTCCTAAAGGACTTCGTCCTTTCTAAAAAGCCCAAATTCATGATCTTAATAGAAAAAATGGCATTGAAGAATAGAGTGGAGAGAGTCAAGTTAGCTTTGGATTTTGAAGGAATGTTTGCTGCAAACTGTACGGGGCATAGAGGGGCCACGGCTATTCTTTGGAAAGAAAGAGATAGTACTCATTTAATTTGCTACTCTAGCCATCATATTGACATCGTTGTCAATCTCCCAAATTTGTCCCGATGGAGACTTACAGCTTTCTATGGGCAGGCGGATCGTAGGAATTGAAGGCAATCATGGGATCTTCTTCGTAGACTCAGTACATAGTCCAACCTCCCCTGGTGCTGCATAGGTGATTTCAATGATTTATTGAGGGCGTCAAAAAAGAATGGGGGCCCTGAATATCCAAGAGGCTTGTTAGCAGGTTTTAAGCAGGCTGTGGATGATAGTGACCTGATTGACATTGGGACGGAGGGCTATCCTTTTACCTAGGAACAGTCTATAGGCTCTACGGGGTGGATTCAAGAAAGATTAGATTGTGCTCTAGTTTCTTCCACATGGTGTGATCAGTTTCTGCGTGTTAAACTTCGAAATTTAGAAGCCACTACATTCGATCACACTCTAATCTTGCTGGATTTTGATATCCCATGCCTAATTTTCAAAGTAAAGAAATTTAAATTTGAGAACAGTTGGGTTCGAGAGCCTGAGTGCCGAGATATGATTGTTAGAAGCTGGGAGTCTTCTAAAATTCGATTCAGCAAAAGATTCAGACTTGTGGTGCGGAATTGATGAAATGGGGTAGTGAAATAGCTCGTAACTTCAGCTCCCGATTGAGCCATTGCCGAGCTAGGATGAAAAGATTGAGGCCACGATCAGACCCTACTTCAATTCAACAATTTTCTGAAGTTAAAAAGGAGTACAATCATCTCTTGGCCCAACAAACAGCCTCTTGGAAGCGGAGGTCCAAGCAACATTAGTTGGAGGAAGGGGATTGCAACACCCATTTCTTCCATAATGCTGCCACTCAATGCCGGAAAAGGAACCTTATATCTCAGCTCAGAAATAATGATGGTGAATGGGTATCTTGGGAGAATGGTTTGAGCTCTCTACTCTTGGACTATTTTACTGAATTGTATTCCTCCAAAGGCTGTGATGATACTGTTATTATTAACTGTGTTGACCCAAAAATTACAGCTGAACAACAGGTCTTACTAGAAGCTGATTTTCACTCTAGAAGATGTTAAAAAGTTGTATTTTCAATGCATCCAAATAAATCACCGGGTTCAGATGGCATGAACCCGGCATTTTACCAAAAGTTCTAGGATATTGTCGGGGGTGATATCACATCTTTTTGCTTGGATACTCTTCGATCCTCTCAGCTGCCTTTAGGCCTTAATGATACCTCTATTGTTTTAATTTCGAAGAAGAAACATCCGGAGTTGGTGTCAGATCTTTGCCCTATTGCCTTGGCGAATGCCTTGTATAAAGTCATCTCAAAAATGCTAGCTAACCGCCTAAAACCTTTCTTAGCCTCAATTATCTCAGAATTTCAAAGTGCATTCGTTCCAAATCGCCTTATCACGAATAACATCATGATAGCCTATGAAATTGTCCATCATCTCAAACGACAAAGGCAAGGAAAGGAAGGTATAGCTTCGTTGAAAGTCGACATGAGCAAAGCCTAAGATAGGCTTGAATGGACTTTTCTCTTGAACATTATAAAGAAGTTGGGATTTCCGCAAAGATGGATTGGTTGGGTTCAAATGTGCATTACCTTTGCCCGCTACTCCATTGTTCATAACGGTGAAGAGTATGGCCCTCTAATCCCAAGATGAGGCCTGCGACAAGGATGCCCACTATCCCCATATCTCTTTATAATATGTGCAGAGGGCTTAACTTGTCTTCTTCGAAGATATGAACAACAAGGTCTGCTCCATGGTTGTAAGATAGCAAGGGGTGCTCTAGTTATTTCGCACCTCTGCAGATGACTGTTTCATGTTTTTTAAGGTTGATGCAAGTGAAAGTCAGTCCATAAAACAGTGCTTGACAATGTACGAAAAGGCTTGAGGACAGCAAGTGAATCCTCAAAAATCATCAATCTCTTTCAGCCGCAATACGTCTCAAAATGCCAAAGATATGGTTTGTAATATTTTGGGAGTTAAGTATACTGATTCACATGGTAACTACCTGGGGTTACCATCCTTGATTGGTAAGGAAAAGAAGCAGATTTTTTCCTTCTTGAGAGACAAATTGTGGTCCAGACTTCAGGGGTGGAAAAGAAGATTTTTGTCTCGTGCTGGTAAAGAAATATTAGTGAAGACAGTTGCCCAAGCGTTGCCAACATTCATTATGAGTGTGTTCTTGATCCCTCTTACGTTGTGTGCTGAGCTTGAACGAATGATGAATTCGTTTTGGCGGGGAAGTGGAAGAGGGAATACTAGTGGCATCAATTGGGTGCGTTGGGAACGGCTTTGTGCTCCAAAAAAATTTGGAGGTTTGGGATTTCGATTGCTACATGAATTTAATCTTTCTCTCTTGGGTGAGAATGGCTGGAGGCTAATCACAAATCCAACTTCCTTAGTGGCTCACTTATATAAAGCCAGGTATTATCCAAACTCAAGCTTTATTAATGCTACCTTGAAAAATAACCCCAGCTTTATCTGGAGTAGCATTTTGGCTGCAAAGAGTCTAGTGTGTAGTGGGTTACGATGGCGAGTGGATAATGGCCTTTCTGTTCGTATATGGAACGAGCCTTGGCTTCCTCACGCTGAAAATGCAAAGATTGAGACTCCTGTGTTTCCAGGTCTTGCAGAAGTTATTGTTCGCAGCCTTATGAAACCTAGGGAAAGGGCGTGGGATCAAGATATTATAGAAGATTTATTTGAAGCAAGGGATAAGGCACTCATATATCAGATTCCATTAAGTTCATATCATGTAGAAGATATGCATTATTGGTTTCATGATAACCAAGGTCAATACACAGTTAAAAATGCCTACAAACACTTGACTTCTCATCTGGAGCATGTAAATCACAACTCGTCTCTCCGTCTTTGGAAGAAGTTGTGGAATCTCAAAATGCTGCCCAAGGTCAAAGATATGGTATGGAGAGCTTGTAGTAATAATTTGCCAACAAAGGATCGACTCTCTCAAAGACAAATTGATACTGACTTGAGCTGTCCAGTTTGTAACTAGGCTGTCGAGACAGTGTTGCATACTCTAGTTTAATGTCCCTTAGCCATTGATTGTTGGCGAAGGATTTTCGGTGTTGATAGCTTTCATACTCAGATAGATTTCATGAGTTGCGCATCTTCTCTATTTACTCACAACACTCAGGAAGTGGTATCATTTAGTTGTCATATTGTGGAGTCTATGGCGGAATCATAATGATAGACTGTGGAATAACAAGGGACTTCTTTCTTCTCATATAATGAATAAAGCTAGCTTGTTCTTGCATCAATGGACCGCTGCTCAAGTGCTTCAGAATGGTGAGCTCATGCTACAAACTGATGAGGGTCTCTACTGCTGGAAAAAGCCCGAGTCTGGTTGGTTGAAGTGTAACGTTGATGGTACAGTTTTTAATCACCAGAATATGCTAGGCTATGGCTGGGTCTTGTGTAATAGTGAAGGAAATATGGCTGCTTGCTGAAGTTTTGAGTTTTCGCGAGGCACTCAATTGGTTAAAAGCAAACTCTTTGTCCAACATCATCATTAAGTCAGATGCCTTGGCTCTTATACAAGCTTTGAAGACAAAAATGACAGATGGCTCTTGTTTTGGTTTAATTGTTGATGACTATTTGCATATGATGAATGATATTTCTAATTGTATGTGTCTTTATGTAAAGAGTTCAGCGACTTCTGTTGCGCACAAGCTTTACCCGTGCAGAAGGTTCTATGCCTGATGTCCATGTCTGGGGCTCCTCTCCACCTCCTTTTGTTTGTAACGAGTTGTTGACTGATATTCAGTAATGGAAGTTTCTTGATTATTTTCAAAAAAATTTATTTGTAATATAATAAAGAGTAAAATATGAAGCACCGTTGGGATGCTTTAACTCAGGCTAATGAATTGCACTTATATCTCGTCCATATAATTAATTACTATAAACATATTTGTAAAGATTATAAGATTTTTATGATAATTCTTAAATTATAAAAATATTTAAAAATTTAATTCACTTGTTATATTTAATTGAAATATTGAGTTAAAAATTTTGATTTATTAATGATAAGTAATTTTAATTTAAAAAATTACCAAATAACTTAAACTATTAAGTATTGATAAAATTTTAATTTTAATATTATCATATATTATGTATTGAGATATAAACATCATCAATTACACGAGTTATATAAGCTGTTGCATTATGGATTATGCGGCTCAAATTACTTATATCCTAATTTTTAATATTCCATAAACAGATTAATCCATTTATTATCTAAATTATATGGTTATTATTGAGTTGTCAAACCTTATTGACAGGTGGGTATTCCCAATATTATTAGTTTTGCTTTTTATTTATTTCTTAATTTGGTTCCTAAAATAAGAAAAATTAATATTTTTTTTTTACCAAAATTAGTTAAATTAATGACACATTGAAACGTTTGTGCTAAATTAATTCAAAATTTAATTTTACTTAATTGGACATCTTGCAAAAATTGAAAAGCCAAAAATGTCAAATTAAACATTTATCCTGAAAGAAAGTGTCACCAGTTATGCAATATTTCACACTATTTGATGTGCATTTACACTTCTTTTGCATCGAGTTGTCCTTCGTAAACAAATGAAAGATTCAATTTTTCCATGAAAAAGAATAAATAAATTTCATGTAGATAGTGTACTAGAAATCTTAATATATATTTTTCAATAATCACCACTTATAGTGTACTAGAAATCTTAAGATATATTTTTCAACAATCACCACTTATACGTGAGCTTGAAATTTTAGATCGAGTAGTCTTTTGAACAGAAAATGAAGAAAAAACAACACCATGTATACATATGAAAAGCAGAAGAAACTTTACAGCCAGATTAGGTTCGGATAGGTGTGACAGGTTAGCACCAAAAACAATATGCCAAGGTGAAAAGCTTGCTCATTGTCAAATATATCAGGTTTCAAAAGCACCAACTACAAATGGAAAATGAGGAAGGGATACGACCAGTTCTGCGAATATATTCAACTTGCTGCTCAGTTTTTGCAGCTTGTCGATTTCTCTTGGCTTCTGCTGCTGCTCGCTTCTCTTCAGCCTTGTGCCTTGCTGCTGCCAATTTGTTCAGAAGTCTATCTTGGGCCCCCCCCCTCATCCTTTCAACTTCTACCTGGAAAGTACAAATTTTAGTTCTGGATCAAGAGGAGGGCAAGTCTTGTCCATGATAAGAATTGTTTAGAACTGATAGGATAGAGGACATGATTTATCAGAAGGCTGTGCATAGACAATCAATTGATAAAAAATCAAGCACGAAAGAAAGCCACTTCTTTTATACTTGATTTTTCACATCCACCTCAAGGACGTTCAGTATGTTATAGCATAGCAGAAAAAATTGCACAGGTGTCATGTCATGGAAAGCACATTGCAGGTTTCCAACTATCCTGGAATTCTAATTTCCAGAGACAAATTTTTGCAGGAATGAGCGCCTCACCACCAAACTTGCACCATTAACCAACTTTTCACAAGGATGCATAACTAAGCTAAGTTGATTCCTGGCTTGCCGAGTAGATGAAAAAAAATCAAATGCTGCTAAAAAGAACAAACTTCAACTGAAAAATATCAAATGCTGCTAAAAAGAAAAAATTTCAACTATGCAAATTGTAGTGCTTCAACTATGTAAATTTTAGTTTGGCCCATTCTGAATTCGAGGTCTATAATTCCCTGTGTCAGTAACCACCCTAGGGTTTTCTCCACTCTCATTATAACCAAGTTCTTTTATTCCATTAAGGAAGTCTTTTTCCACAGAACGAGGAACAAACTAGTAAGTTCAATTAATCTACATAGCACCAACAAAGAATCCCCAAGTTAGCCCATGTGCCATGTGGCAGCCTAGGCTTATAAAAAGAAAATGCAAAGAAAAGAAAAGATTACTAAAGTTAATGCCAGTAGTTCAGACATGCAATTTCTCATGTACAAACAATCTCTTAGGATGCTTTGAACAAGAGAGGCAGGTTGCTTGATCTCATAGGACGCATATAAAGAAAGATATTGCCAATTTCAGCAGCCGGATTGACAGCAGCAGAACATGCAATTTTTCTTGAAAAATATCTAACTCTAGAATCTATCTACTAATTTTTCTTTTCTTTTCCCTGCTTTTCCAGGAACATTTTGATTGAGAGTTTGACATCCGCTAATTGTTGACTGGTTGCATGATTGCATGTAGCAATTTTGGTGGACAGGGATTTAGTTTACTTGAAGCTAGAATAGATAGAAATTTGTGAATCAGGCCTTGCAAAAAGGGTAAATTAGGAATCAAAGAAGAATTGCAGTGCAAAATGAGCACTTGACAGCACCCACATTCTATTTTCAGGGGAATTTGGGTATGTTCTGAGGCTATCTGATGGAAAGTAATCCAAGGTTTTTGATAGAATGTTTCTAGGCTCTAATGGGCAGAAGGTCACAATCAAATTAAAAAGTTACTCTGAAATCAGAGAAAACTAAAGATTCTAGGCATCACATGTAGCGTTGAAGTGCATCACACAATCCAAATAAACACAATAGATAGAAATTTCTCATTTTATTTATCTATGCTAATGGGAAATTAAATATTACAAGTGTACACACACATATATGTATTACGAATATATATTAATCCTCAACCTACAAGTAATAAAACTCCAAATCTTCATGGACCTGGACTTCTAAATAATAACAAAGACCACTTTGACAATTACAGTACTTGAGATTTCATTAAGACAAAACACAATTAGATTTAAAAATAAAATTTTTACATCCCTACTTTTTCCAGCAAAGCTGAAAATTCTAAAATACCTTTGGCTCCTAAAACTAAAAGAAAAGTTGAAAATAAGCTCCCAGTATGAATGACATTCTAATCATTGAAGCAGCAATGCAATTAGTCCAAATTTGTTGTTCATTATTTTATTTTCCTTTGTCCTACTCCTATCTCGTGTAAAACAAAAACCCTAATTATACACAGTACAATATTTTCCTTTTAAAAAGTGGTGTAATGGAGATTGTCTTTTTCTGGGTCATTATGTTAGTTTTCCAAACTGATGAATGAGATACAAAATAACTAAAGAAAAAGGAACATTAAATACATTTAAGACTCCATTGAAGGTAGAAGAAGATAGGGAGGATCAGAGAAGAAAAAAGCTTCAACTATTTTCAAGTAGATAAGTATTTGCACCCACTAGAACTAAATCCTGTGTCCACCACTTTACACAACTTTTATACTTTTAGAAGAAATTTATTGACACTATTATGCATACCAAGTTGAATAATAGCAAAGACCAATATGCACCATGACTGATGCAGTTTAAGGAAAAAGAAGATAAGATTTAGGAATTACTTTTGTTTAATTTTTAGATTAGGAATTTTATTTTGTTTTCCTAATTCAGTTTGTTTTAGATTTCTTTAAATTAGGAATTTTATTTAGTTTTCATAGTTCAATTTGTTTTAGATTTCTTTCCTATGTTTGTTTAGGTTTCTTCTTAAATATTTTAATTAGTATTAGGTTCCTTTTCAGTCATAGGATTAGAAGTTACCCTAATTAGTATAAATAAGTCTCTATTAGACAAATAGTAACTGTATTCTTATTATTTTCAATTCAGATTTTAAATAAGAGGTTTTCTTAAAACCTTAATTTTTTTCTTGTTCCAGCCACAATCGCTATCTATACTACCCTAATTGTTGAGACCTAATTGCCCATAAACTTTTCTGCTGCTCAATGATGCACTACATCCAGAATAAGAATCAAGAATATAGAGCTCCAAGGTATGTGTGTACCTTCCAGCAGCCCACTTTCTCACACTTCACTACAGTTTTGTTAATAGTCTACACATTATGCAGAATTCAAAAGCCAATGTTCTTACAAAATTTTGATACCACACTATCTGTCAATAGATTGACTGAAATCTAACAATCAGACCTATCTTCCTCATGTGCATGCATGCATGACAGAGACAAAGATCCATGAGGAAAGAAAATATTATAGACCAAGTTGAGTTGATGAAGGTCTTCCATCCACAACATACACAACAACAAGCAGTAGATATACCAATTTCCCGATAGTCCAAGTCAGTAATTTTTCTTGGAATTTGCAGTAATTAGCAACAAAAAGATCTGAACAGACTATAAAATCATGACATTAGAACCAAAAGAGAAGTTCAATTATCTTATTATGTTCACATTTTCATGCGACAAAAGACTGAAGACTTAAGACCATTTCTTAACACCTTTCCTATGATCCTCCCAGGAGGAAAAAAAAAAAAAAAAGGCATTATAATGGCTTCTCTTACGTATTCTTATCCTTTTCCCTTTTGGCCAAAATATACGGAACATCACAGAGGGGAAAGGGAGAAAGAGAAAAGGGTAAAAATTTATAAATACCTCAATTTTCCTCATCTCAGCTTCACTTTTTGCTTTCTGATGATTTTCCCACGCTTGAATTTTCATTTCTTCACGTTTAAACCTAAACAATTGCAGTCATGATTCATGATTACCACTTCAAGCTGCATATTGCAAATTTGAATCTATATGAATTAAAGATCTGATAAATAAGTTCTATAACCTGAAAATCCAGTAGATGTCTACTCTTTTTTTTTTTTTCTTTCTAAATATGAGTTTCATATTTAATTCTTTGTTTATATACCAATTAGAAGTTGAAAGCGTAGAGAAGTGTATTTTTCCCAAGACCCAAAATAACCATATCAGGTCACTATTTTTTACTAGGAAAAGCATATCATATTGGAAATCAGTGTACGATATATTGTGTTTATGAATAACTAAAATGGTAAACCTCAGTCTGTTGTTAAACCCCATATCCATACTGCCTTTACAAACTAGAAATTTATTGTGACCATGCAAGCTTGAACGTCAAAAATCCACTTGAGTTTCTAAAGAATAAGAAAAGGATTTGAGATGGAAGAGGAAGGAAAATATTAAGCACCTAAATTATAGGCTTAAAGTGAATACCTGGCCATATACTTAGCTTTTTCTGCCTCCTCCCATGCTGCTGCACGTGTTTCAATTACACTTTTAGTTGGTTTCTCTGATTGGACAGTTTTCAGTGAAGTGGATGCATCCGTATCCTCCTCCTCCTTGCTAGCCCATGCAGCAATGTTCATTTTACCCAGCTGTGTCCCCAAAGCCATTATTTCTCTCCTGGTTTTCATCTGTAGTTCCTTTTCTGACAGCTCCATGTTTGGATTGAGAGGGTCATTGGGAGGGTTTGTCAGAGATGAGGCTGGTGCAGCTCTGCCAGGAGTTGATGGCCTTGAAGAACTTGGACTGCGAATTGGAGTTGTCGCCCTCACTGGGGTTCCATTCCTAGAAGGCTCTTGACTAGCAATGGGCGTCATTTCTGTACCCATATCTCTCATTGATACAGATCTAGCTGTTGAGGGAGGCGGAATAAATGCTGTAGCACTATGTATGGCCATAGATGAATCATGCTGGCTAAGGCTAACTACAAGAAAGTAAAAAATGCACAACTGGTTTAATATATTAACTATCATCCATTTTGTATAAAGAATATGGATGAAAGAGATTTATTTTCTGGGGGAAAAAAAAAAGATCATGCTACGTGCAGTAACCATAATTTATCTCTAAAGATCATAACCATACCATGAAAAAGAATATAAAATGAGAGGGGCACATACTACAACACTGCTTCCAGTATAGCAGCCACAAACTTTCCAGGTCTGTGGGGGTGCATCTTTCACTTGCTACCATATTTTCAGGTTTCTATCAGAATGTAGAATACTGAATACCCAATCTGTCAATTTCTACCAAGAACTAAAATATTTATAAGAAAACCTTAAATCCACAATCTCCGATAGCATACTACATTTCCTTCTTCATTAGAAAATATTTCGCAGAGCCGACTTTGGAAAATTTAAAGAGCTTCATATAGCTCAACACAAGGAATCCTAGGTGAGCACACCAGTCAAGACTCACCCCTTTAAGAGAATACCAAATCAAGTAGCCTTTAGAAGCTAAATGTGGTCTTTAGCAGCCTTTGGAACCTACTAAATAAGGAGTGATCTCCAGAATCGAGAAGGAAGAAGAACAAGAAAAAATTGAGGGTGGGCTTTAAATATGGGAGAGTAGTGTGTTAGGGCAAGTTTGGTTTAGTTATTAATGGTGATTGATAGCTAGTGGTTAGTAGCTATTAGCTAATAAATCTTTGCCATTTGGTGTATATATATATATATATATATATATATATACATGTATGTATGTATGTATGTACATATAGATATATATATCTATATATATATATACACATACATATATATATATATATCTATATGTACATACATACATACATACATGTATATATATATATATATATATATACACACATACATATATATATGTATGTATGTATGTACATATAGATATATATATATATATGTATGTGTGTATATATATATATATATATATATACATACATATATATATGTATGTATGTATGTACATATAGATATATATAGATATATATATGTGTGTGTGTGTGTGTATATATATATATATATATATGTATGTATGTATACATACATACATATACATATATACATGTATGTATGTATATATACATACATACATACATATATATATGTACATGTATATATATGTATGTATGTATGTATATATACATATATATCTATATGTACATATATATATGTATGTATGTATATATGTACACGTACATATATATATGTATATATGTACATATATATATGTATATATATATATATATATAACTTTTGTAACCCTTTTTTAAAATGTCAATATAGTGGTATTTTAATAATTATTTATTATTTTTAAAGAACCATAAATGAAGTTGTCATAAAAATTATTTAAAAAAATTGTTAATAATAATTTTAACTAGAGATAATATAGTTCAAATATAGCATAAAGTTAAATCATCCACCAGTTGATAAGGCTGGCTCCAAAATGGAATGTTTGGAATCAATGATTGTTGGAGTATCTAACAACTAACAGTTGCTAATTTTTTTAATTTAGCAAAATGGTTGACACATTTACGTAGATATTAGATACCATAAATTTACAATAACAAGGCCTTTCGTATAGCATCTCTATCAATTTCTATATACTATTAAAACTCCTACCCTAAAGAGACCACGAATTCTACTACAATAACCACAAATATTATTTACAAGAGAATAAATAGCAATAATAGGTTGACAAGAATCCTATTACAATTGAAATTATTTGCTAGTTGTAACCACTTCCCACCACGATCCCTCAATTGGGACAAATGTGAAGTTGAAGGATTGTATTGTGCCTCCACACCAGCAGATATCTTCAGGGAACATAACATTAAAGTAGTTGAACGCACTAAGATTTTTCCCAATTAATCCAATGACTAATGGCTATTACATCTATTAAAATGCAAATAAGCCAACTGTAGAAACTCCATAGACCTTAAGAGTGTTAGGCCAAATGATATCAATGCCCATATAAATGAGGTTAGAACCTCACAGTGTACAAAACCAATTGACTTGTGCTAAAGCCCAATCGACTCCACATATATTCCACTTTATATTCTTATACTTTTCCCATATGGGATTATATTTTCCAACACACGCCCTCAAGTGCAACTAAGCTTGGACTTGATATCATTTGCAAAAGATGGATCTACTCTTTGAAGCCCATCACAAACACCTAGGCTTATTGTTTGAGGCCCTAGGTCAACAAACAGGTCTAGACTCTTCTACTAGCCCAAACTTCAGGTCTTCGAATACGAGTCCAAGATCATCCAACCGTTGGGCCATCTTCATCTCTAATACCATATAGGAACTCAATGGGCCTTACCAGTATTGGGCCAAATAATATCAATGGCCATATAAGTAAAGTTGGAACCTCATATTACACGAAACCAATTGGATTGTGCTAAGGCTATTGGAAAATATAATCCCACATGGGAAAAGCATAAGAATATAAAGTGGAATATATGTGGAGTAGATTCAGCCTTAACACAAGCTAATTGATTTTGTGCAATATGAAGTTCCAATCCCACTTATATGGCCATTGTTATCATTTGGCCCAACACTCTCAAGGCCATGAAGTTTCTACATTGTATCATAGTTGAAGATGGCCCAACGGCCAGATGATCATAGGCTCGTATTTAAATACCTAGAGTTTGAGCTAGCATAGGAATCTACACCCGTTTATTGACCTAGGACCTCAAAAAATAGGCCTATGTGTGTTTGTGATGGGCCTCCAAGATTAGACCCATCTTTGGCAAGTGATAACTGGTCCATGCCCAATTGCACTTGATAAAGAGTGTTGAAAATATAATCCCACGTGAGAAAAGTATAAGAAAATATAAAGTGGAATATATGTGGAGTCGATTGTGTCTTAGCATAAACCAATTGGTTTTGTGCACTGTGAGCTTCTAACTCCACTTATATGGCTATTGATATCATTTGGCCCAATACTCTCAAGGTCCATGGAATTTCTACACCAACCAAAAGGGCACCTCAAGATATCTATTGATTTAACCTTCTAAAGGCTATTATTAAGGGTTTAAAACATTGTCTTCTATCAACCTATTTAACTTTCCTAGGTCAACTATATATATCCTATTTTAAGTCTTAAATTCACAGCTCTCAACTAAGACGATTTTTGGCAGTTGGTACTTGAAATATCCAATAAGTTCATTTAACTTGTTCTTCAAATATTCAAAGTAGATTGAAACACTTTGCTTACTTTGATCTTACATCTTTAACCATTCAAGTTATCATGTTTCTCATTTCACTTGGTTGAAAATAGAAAAACGGCCAAGGGGGGCTCACTCAACCATGTAACCTTTGTGAAAAGGACTCAGATGGCAATGTTCAAATGGATCCATTTTATGGGTTTGTTTATAAAAGATTACTCATGGAAGAAAGAAGAATATTCACAAGATAAACACTAACTAGAGTTAAACAGTAGCAGTTGTAGGATTTTATGTTTAAGGCATTTCCTTTATTGTTTTGGTTAATTTTATTTTACTTTATGTTGGTGGGTCATGTTTCTTTTTATGGGTTAAGTTATGGGAAATAATGCTCGGTGGGGCACTAGTTACTTGATCTGTTATTTCATCTGTGTATATAAAGTTTGAAAGATGAATGAAAAAGATAAGCAATATTTCCTCTAAATCTAAGTTACCGCAGAACAGATCAAAGAATTCTCTCACAACGAGCCCTTAAATTCTTATTGTCAACAATAGATAAAAGGGATAGGAAATCTACCAAACACCTAGCCTTAGAGGATCCAGCTCTAAATCCTCCAGAAGCAGCAGAACCTATAACTCGATCCCAATTGAAGGGCCATAACAACCTGGTATCATAACAGAGAGTTATGGGTGACATAAAGAGTTTGCAACAGCAATGTGAATCTTTTATATTGATGTACAGGGAAGACAAGGAGCAAGAACGGAAAGAGAGGGAACATACCTGACAAGAATTGTCCAATCAGATTGAGGCATTGCAACAAAAAATGGCTTCTTCAAAGCTAGACGATGTTCATATAGTAGAGAGTAATGTTGCTCACGACAAGGGAAAGAACAGAGTTGATGAAGCAGGTGGGGGACTGGTGGTGCTGAGGCGAACTTTCCTTCTTATGATGGTTTGGTGGATCCATTAAGTTGGCTCAGCAAATGTGAGCATTTTTTCCGACATCAACGTACTCAAGAAGAAGATAAAATGGTGTTGACCTCTTAACATATGGATGGAGAAGCACAAGTATGGTTCTTGAAAAGGTCGAGCGATAATCCAGATTTGGCTTGGGAAGCTTTCAAACCTCTTTGTAATCTTCGTTTTGCGCGAACAATAAAGGGAAATAAATTAGGCAAATTGTTGAAACCTCACCAAACCGGTTCTGTGCTAGCATATCAATGCCAATTTAAACAGTTAGCCGCTAGAGCAAGTGCTCTTACCAAAGAACAAGAAGTAGAAATTTTCGATAGTGGCTTACAAGATGATATTGGTGTGGAGGTGGAGTTACAACATCCTTCTTGTCTAACTACAGCCATGAATTATGCCAGATTATATGAACGAAGAGGAGCAAAACGTCGACCAGATTCTGTCTTTAGGAAGATTGCAACTGGAAATTCTTCACAACCTCCTTTCATTAAACGGCTAAGTCGTGCAGAGATGGAAGAGAAACAGGTAAAGGGTTTATGTTTTAATTGTGATGAACAATATGTGGTGGGTCATTAATGTAAAAAGCTTTTTTGGTTGGAAGGAGTTGAAGATATGGTGGAGATAGGAGAATTGACGGATAAAATAGTGCACTTTCTTGAGCCAGATATTCCCATCAATGCAATTGCTGGGGCATCTAAGTCTCAGATAATGAAAATTAAAGGTTGGGTGGGGGCATGCCAATAATTATTCTGATTGATTTGGGTAGTACTCACAATTTAATTGCTGAGGAATTGGTGCAGGGATTTCAATTTCCTATGGAAGAGCGAGATTTTATAGTTATGGTGGCTAATGGGGAAACACTAAGGAGTCCAAGGGTTTGTCGTTTCCTTCCTCCACAAATAGGGAAACACAAATTCCTATTTGATTTATTTATTTTACCCCTTAGTGGTTTTGGGGCAATATTAGGAGTCAATGTGTTAC
The DNA here is from genome assembly GCA_947687605.1 of Reutealis trisperma. Lineage (NCBI taxonomy): Eukaryota > Viridiplantae > Streptophyta > Magnoliopsida > Malpighiales > Euphorbiaceae > Reutealis > Reutealis trisperma. Next base: position 291,432 of record CANTUT010000089.1, read on the forward strand.
AGATTTTAGGTCCCATCTTACGGGATTTTTCCCTTATGTGTATGCAATTTCACCAACAACCTATGAAGCATCAATATGATTCAGTCCATCGTGAGGTCCACTTTGAGGTTGGTGAGTTTGGCTAAATCTTCAACCTTATCACCAACTATCACTAGTTACTTGACGGAATCGAAAACTTTCTCCCAAATTTCATGGTCCTTACCAAGTTTTAGCTAAGGTGGGTCCTGTGCCATAGAAATTGCAATTACCTCCTAAGTCTAAGTTGCATCTAGTATTTCGTGTTTCTTGTTTAAAGAAATACAATGGGGCATTGGATGTGGCCACTACTATCAATGAAATTATATTATTATTTCCCTCTTTAGCATTTTTGTATAGCTGTATAGCTAGGATGTGTGTTGAATATCCCTTGATTACCTCTCTCAGACATTCATTACTGCTGTATATATTCCTGCTGTATTTCTTCCTATATTAGGCCTATGTTTAAGGGATCTAATTATTCATGCCATATTAAGCCCTAGGTTTAAGGGCTCTGATTATACTTGATGTCTATATATTGTAAAACTTTTAGTGGAATAATACAAAAAAATATTTCAAAAATTCTCTCTTATTTTGTCATGGTATCAGAGACAAAATTCTGAAATCATTTCATTGTCTCTGGTTACTTGTCTTGCTCCGAGATCTTAGTGATCTGTTCTTGGTTTTTTGTGTTATTCTATTTTGTTTTTTTACCTGATCTCTTAGTTCTTGTTCTAGTTGAATCATGTCCTTAGAACGACCTGAACATTTTCTTGTTTGATTTAATGCGAAGAACTATTCTGCCTGGGCATTTCAATTTCAGATCTTTGTAAAGGGAAAGGAATTATGGGGTCATATTGATGGGATGAATCCTGCACCTGACAGCAAGAAGGAAAGGGAAAAATATGTGAAATGGGAGGTGAAGGATGCTCAGATAATGTCTTGGATTCTTGACAGCATGGAACCCTCTATACTTCTCAATCTCAGGCCTTGTAAAACCTCTAGAGAAATGTGGGGTCACTTGAAGAAAGTTTACAACCAAAGCAACTGATGGAGAATAGAAAGACAAGAAACTTCAAATTCAAGGATTCAAGCATAGAATTATGTGTTAGATTTAATATGGGATTTATTGGAGAAATTATGAAGTAATTTCAGCCTTTTTAGAATTATAATGGGTATATTTATATAATACAGCTGCTGGTTCATTACTTTAGGTATTAAGGGTATTTCTGTAATTTCCAGAATTGCTGGAACAATAGGGTTTTTTATTATTGTTATTTTGCAGTCTTTATTTAGGAGTTTTAGTGGATTTAGTATGGGTTTAGTATTTCCTAGTTAGTACTAATTTGTTTTTCTAGTTGGAAAACTAGTGTAGGATTCCTAATCCAAACATGCTTTGGATTAGTTTCAACTCTACAAATACTTAGGCTTGTAACCACTATTAGACAACTTTCAAATTCAATAAAATAAATCCTGCATTATTGCTAAGAATTGTGTGACTCAATTCAACCTTAGGTGTGACTCCTAGACCTTCTAAGTGTGACTCTTAGAAGTTTTTTTTTTTCCCCTTTTCCTTTCCTTAATTTTGTCCAGATCTATTTCCTATAAAATCAGCCCTAGAATATTCAATTTTAACTCTTTAATTTCTGAAAAATTCAAAGTAGAATAGATTATCTAAATTTGTCCTACATCAATTTGGTATCAGAGCCCCAAGATCTTAGAAGTTTGATGTTTTGAATTTCATCAACAATGGAGATATTTGATCCATGTTTCGAAGGAGGTTATCCTACAAAATTTTGTGATTGGATTGATTTTCTTGAATCTTATTTCAATCGCTACAACTTCAAGGAAGCAAGAAAGGTAAGATTTGCAAGGTCGAGTTTGATGGGATCTGCAAAATTATGGTGGTACAGTGTTGAGTATGATACACAAATAGGGAGGCAACCACAAATTAATACATGGCAAGAGATGAAAACAATGCTTGAAGAAAAAATTTTGCCACCGTATTATCGCAAAAGGCTGTGTGAAAAGGTATATAATTCAACGTATAGCTACATGCCAATGGCTAATCACTTGAACAAATTTGAAAAGCAGAATTCTTTTTATCAAGAGCGTGAATCAAATTTTGATCAATTGAATGATAAGATAAGTTCAAAAAATCAGATAGAAGCTATGAAGGATGAGTTGCGTGGAAGGATCCCTTCAAATCCTAGCAATCAGACTTCCAAAACCATTAGTATTCGAATCTTTCTGCAAAAACCAGCCCTCAGTCTACAAGTTGCATCCAAGATTATTGGAGAACAATATCCACAAGTTAATCAAAACCTACAAAATCAAGGACAAGATACAGCTAGAGATATCACCAAGAAAGTCAAGGTAGAAGTCCCGGATTTTGAAGGCAATGTAAATCCCACAATATTTTCAGATTGGTTGTGTAGTATCGAGTCATACTTTGATTGGTATGGTATGGACGATATTCGAAGGGTGAGGTTTGCCGAGATGAAGCTGACGGGATTGGCAAAATTATGGTGGTATGGTGTTTGAGAATGAATGGCAAATAACAGGACAACCATTAATGATAACATGGGATGATATGAAAGCAAAATTAAAAGAAAAATATATGCCTTTTAACTATCTTTCAAAGATGAGGGAACAGGTGAATACTTTACAAAAGGGCAGCATGTCAATGGTATTGCGACCTCTCCAAAAGCAGGCACAAATGCAAGAACTTTCACTAAGAATTTCAGGGCAACAAGGCATACAAGCTGTACAGCATTCACATATGCTTCATGAGTCTACAATAGAGGCTAAACTGCTAAGGCAACAACAAGAAAAGCCTCTGCTGCAGGTTGTTCAACCAGAAAGGGAAGTGAAAAGGCCACAACTACCATCTCAAAGGCTTAAACCGCAAAATCTGCAACTGGAGACTCAAAATCATGAAGCAATAAAACCAAGACAGCACATAGATGAGCCTATTCTGCAGATTGATCAACCAGAAAATAAAGCTGAAAAGCTAGAATTGTCTTCTCAAAGCATTAAAAGACCAAATATGCTCCTAGACTTGAATCCACAAGAACAAGCGCCAAAAGCAACAATGTGCGTTGAAAAGTCAATTCAGCAGGCTAATATTACTATGAATACATGTGTAGTGTCTGTAAAGGTAAAGATGAATCTTGAAGGAGAGGAATCTTTAGACGGGTATGGATGAAGAAAAGGCAGAGCATGTTGAAGTAAAACAAGAAGACGTGGGAAAATTAGGAGGGACAAAAGAGTTTAACTTTATTGTTGAAGATACCAAAGATGTTGGGATGCAAGAAATGGACTCTGTTATACCAAGTAAATTAATAAGCAAGTGCAATATAAGATTTCAAATGTTTCTACTTTTATTGAATACCAAGGAAACAAAATGGTCATTCAAGGAATTGTTTTGTTTGTTTCTTAGGCACTTCAAAACTCGAGGTCGAGTTTTTTCCAACAAGGGGAGAATGATGGAGAATAGAAAGACAAGAAACTTCAAATTCAAGGATTCAAGCATAGAATTATGTGTTAGATTTAATATGGGATTTATTGGAGAAATTATAAAGTAATTTCAGCCTTTTTAGAATTATAATGGGTATATTTATATAATACAGCTGCTGGTTCATTACTTTAGGTAGTAAGGGTATTTCTGTAATTTCCAGAATTGCTGGAACAGTAGGGTTTTTTATTATTGTTATTTTGCAGTCTTTATTTAGGAGTTTTAGTGGATTTAGTATGGGTTTAGTATTTCCTAGTTAGTACTAATTTGTTTTTCTAGTTGGAAAACTAGTGTAGGATTCCTAATCCAAACATGCTTTGAATTAGTTTCAACTCTATAAATACTTAAGCTTGTAACCATTATTAGACAACTTTCAGATTCAATAAAATAAATCCTGCATTATTGCTAAGAATTGTGTGACTCAATTCAACCCTAGGTGTGACTCCTAGACCTTTTAAGTGTGACTCTTAGAAGTTTTTTTTTTCCCCTTTTCCTTTCCTTAATTCTTGTCCAGATCTATTTCCTATAAAATCAGCCCTAGAATATTCAATTTTAACTCTTTAATTTCTGAAAAATTCAAAGTAGAATAGATTATCTAAATCTGTCCTACATCAGCAACACAGCACGAAGGTTTCAATTGGAACTCAAGTTGGGTCAACTCATTCAAGGCAGTATGTCAATTCAAGAATTTTATTCTTCCTTTAGGAATCTTTAGGCTGAGTACACTGATATTATGTGTGCAAGTGTACCTCCCAAAGGACTCATTGCTATCCAAAGTGTGCATGAAACCAGCAAGCGTGATCGGTTTTTAATGAGGTTAAGAGGTGAGTTTGAAGGAATTAGGTCCAACCTAATGAACAGAGATCCAGTTCCTTTAATGGATATTTGTTTAAGGGAGCTTCTCAAGGAAGAACAACAGCTCATTACACAAGCTGTCATGGAGCGGAAAGCTCAAAATTCTACTCCAATTCCTATTGCCTACATTGCTCATAGGAAGTCTAAAGGAGGCAAAGATATGACTAACATTCAGCACTACAGTTGCAAAGGATATGGACATATTCCCACCAATTGTACTAAGAAATTCTACAATTATTGTAAGAAAACAGGGCATATCATCAAAAATTGTCTCACTCGGCCTCTGAAGAAATCTTAAACTGCCTACAATGTCTCGGTTGGTTGTTCAAGTGCTTCTAGTCCTGCTGCCACATCTCTACTCCTTATGTTTCTAGTCCAAGTCAGTCTTCTGTTACTCCTGAAATGGTCCAGCAAATGATAGTTTCTACTTTTTCTACTTTAGGTATTTCAGGTAACAAATATTCTGCTCCTAAAACCTGGTATTCTGATTATGGTGCTTCAAATCATAAGACCAATACTGCCTCACCTTTTACTAATGTCCAAAAATATAAAAGAGATCTTCAAATTCATACAGCCGATGGTAATTCCTTACCTATCATGGCTGTTGGTGATATTTCAACCTCTTTAAATACTATTTTTGTGTCTCCTAAGCTATCCACTAATCTTATATTTGTTGGCCAATTAGTTGACAATAATTGTACTGTTCAATTTTCAAATTCTGGTTGTGTTGTGCAGGATCAAGTGTCCGGGAAGATGATCGTGAAGGGACCTAAAGTGGGACGTCTCTTTCCTTTGTTTCTATCCCCCTCCCCGGTGTTAAAATACGTTGCTTGTAATGCTGTTCAATGTGATAATCAATTGTGGCATAGGCGTTTAGGCACCCTAATTCTCATGTACATCACGTCTTGCTCAAATCTAGTTTACCTGGGAATAAAAATTCGACTTCTTCTGATAATGATTGTGCATCTTGCAAACTTGGTAAAAGCACAACTCTTCCCCTTCCATTGCATAAAACCCGCACTACCAAACCTTTTGAACTCATACATACTAATGTATGGGGTATTGCACCTGTAATTTCTCATAAACATTACAAATACTTTGTTACATTTTATCGATGATTTCACTAGCTTTATTTAGATATACTTTCTTCAGCCTAAAAGTGAGGTTTTCTCTATGTTTAAAGTCTTTCTTGCCTTAGTTGAGACACAATTTTCTGCCAAAATCAAAATCTTGCAATCTGATTCAGGTGGTGAATACATGTCCAATGAATTTCAATTCTGTCTTCAAAGTCATGGGATTATATCACAACATTCTTGTCCTTTCACTCCACAACAAAACGGTGTGGCTGAAAGAAAGAATCGTCACCTTCTTGATGTTGTTCGAACTCTTTTAATTGAATCTTGTGTTTCTCCTCATCTTTGGTGTGAAGCTTTATCTATTGCTGTTTATTTGATCAATAGATTACCATCTCACATTTTAAACAATGATTCTTCCTACTTTTGCTTGTTTGGGCATACACCAAATTATTCCAATCTTCATATTTTTAGATGTGAGTTTTGTTCACCTTCCTGCACATGAGAGAAATAAACTTACTACACAATCTGTCGACTCTCCTTTTTTAGGATATGTGAGAAACCAAAAACGCTTTCTTTGCTATAATCCTCATGCACATCGTACTCGTTTCTCTAGGAATGTAAATTTTTTTTGAAAATCAGCCCTTCTTTAGCACACAACTGCCCTTAAAATCCCCTTCTCTATCTGTTTTGCCACACTTCCCTCACACTCCAACACCAATTCAAAGATTTAAACCTAATTTTGTTTATCATAAACGCACTCCTCCTGCATCTGATCCTCCTACGGGTCTCATTGTGGTTCCTCCAGATCTTCCTGTGCCATCTGATCCTGTTCTATCCATTGCTAGTGATCCACCTCCTCTCCGGAGAAGCTTTAGAACTCACAAACATCCTGATAGGTATGGTTTTTCAACCCCTATGGCTATGACTGCTACTTTGTCTTATATTTACATTCCCACTTGTTATAAACAGACTATGGAACATGAGTGTTGGCAACAAGCAATGGACGTAGAACTTCAAGCACTTCAGGAAAACGATAATTCGGATATTGTTTCTTGTCCTCCAAATGTTAAGCTAATTGGAAGTAAGTGGGTTTATACTATGAAACTCAAATCTGATGGCTCTTTAGATAGATACAAAGCTCAATTGGTTGGTTTTGGAAATAAACAAGAATATGGCCTCGACTATGAAGAAACATTTGCTCCAGTTGCTGAGATAACCAAAGTCAGAACCCATCTAGCTATTGCATCCTCTAAGTCTTGGCCCTTACATCAAATGGATGTAAAAAATGCCTTCAATGGGGACCTTAAAGAACAGATTAACAAGAAACTTCCAGCCGGTATGTCAATGACTTCTCCTCGTGAGCTATGCAAGCTAAGGCGATCTTTGTATGGGTTGAAGCAAGCACCTAAAGCCTGGTTTGAGAAGTTTCACAGCACTCTTCTAAACTTCTCTTTCACACAAAGTCAATAAGATTCGTCTCTCTTCTTTCATAAGACGGCCACTAGGATGTTTTTTCTCTTAATATATGTTGATGACATTATCATCACAAATAATGACAAGGGGCTAATCACTAAGCTTCAAAATATGCTGCGTAGTACTTTTCAAATGAAAGATCTTGGGCATCTCACATATTTTTTGGGACTAGAGGTTCACTCTCTAGACCATGGTTTATAATTGAATCAACATAAATATATCCAAGATCTCATTGAATTAGTTGGTTTAAAGGATGATGTTGCTATTGATATGCCAATGGAGGTGAATGTGAAGTACTGATGAAAGCAAGCTTATGCCCGATCTTTTTCTGTACAGGCGACTTGTTGGTAGTCTTATCTACCTAACAATTACAAGGCCTGATATCTCATATGCTGTCCATGCAATTAGCAAATTTATGCAGTTACCTCGACGTCTTCATCTTGCCGCAGTTCGCCGCATTATTCGATACTTAATTGGGTCACCTACTTGTGGGTTGCTCTTTCCAGCAGGATCTTCTCTTCATTTGATTGCGTATAGTCATGCAGATTGAGCTGGATGCCCGGATACTAGGAAATCTACAACAGGCTAGTGCATTTTTCTTGGAGATGCCTTAATTTCTTAGAAGTGTAAGAAGCAAGACTGTCTCTAAATCTTCCACAGAGGTTGAGTATAGAGCCATGTTGTGTGGTTACGTGGCCTTCTTTCCGAACTTGGATTTCCTTAAATTGATCCTCCTCTGCTTTATGGTGATAATACTAGTGTCATTCAGATAGCTGCTAATCCAATACATCATGAACGCACAAAGCACATAAAGATGGATTGTCATTATATCAGGAGGCCTTTACTCGCGGGGTTATCACTCTTCCTCATCTTGCTACTGATCTTCAAATAGCTGATGTCTTTACAAAAGCTTTGACTCGCTAGCGACACAAGTTTCTAGGTAGCAAATTGATGTTGATAGACCAACCAGCATCAATTTGAAGGGGGGTATCAATGAAATTATATTCTTATTTCCTTCTTTGGCATTTTTGTATAGCTATATAGTTAGGATGTGTGCTGAATATCCCTTGATTACCTCTCTCAGATATTCATTACTGTTGTATATATTCCTACTGTATTTCTTCCTATATTAGGCCTACGTTTAAGGGATCTGATTATTCTTGCTATATAGGTTTAAGGGATCTGATTATTCTTACTATATTAGGCCCTAGGTTTAAGGGATTTGATTATACTTGATGTCTATATATTGTAAAACTTTTAGTGGAATAATACAAAAAAATATTTCAAAAATTATCTCTTATTTTGTCAACTACTGCCTTACATGTGCTACATCAAAGGGAATTACATCCTATACCTCAAGCTATACTTAATCCTCATTTTCAAGGGGGTTGTCATGAGGTATTAGTTCATTGGACAGGTTAATCACTAGTTGATGCCACTTGGAAAGTTGTTCTACATATATATCAGCATTACCCATCCTTCGCACTTGAGGTCAAGCGCTTTTTGGAGGCAGGAAGTATTGATAAGGACTCAAATGGCAGTGCTCAAATGGATCCATTTTCTGGAATTGTTTATAAACAATTTAAACATGGACGAAAGAAAAGATCCACAAGATAAACACTAACTAGAGTCAAGAAGTAGCAGTTGTAGGATCTTATGTTTAATGCATTTCCTTTCTTGTTTTGGTTAGTTATATTTTACTTTATATTAGTAGGTCATGTTTCTTTTTATGGGTTAAGTTGTGGGAAATAATGCTTAGTGGCGCATTAGTTACTTTATCAATTCTTTCATCTATATATATAAAGTTTGAAAGATGAATGATAAAGATAAGCAATATTTCCTCTAAATTTAAGTTATTGTAGAAGAGATTGACAGGTTTTCTCACAATGAGCCCTTAAATTCTTATTATTAAAAATAGGTAAAAGGGGTAGGAAATCTACCAAACACCTAGCTTTAGAGGATCCAGTTCTAGATCCTCTAGAAGAAGCACAACCTATAACTCGATCCCAATTGAAGGGCTAATAACACTTTGATTGGAAATTTCACATCCAAATTCATGGATGAGCCATTGTTAGTCGTTATTGATTGTCAAACCTCCAATGCGTCTATCACATTCAACTTCCACTATCCTTATTGCTAACAAAAAATAAGATTCAACTTTGTTCCCAAACGAATTCTATGCTGTTAGCAATCTATAGATGGAACAACTGAGAAAAGCAAAGGCACCCATATTAAAGTAATAATTGCCTTTGAAAAGGTTTTATAGGTCCAAGTACACCCTTAATTGTGAACAAATGGATCGAAAATTTCACACAACATAGACCAAGATGATCAACAAACATTAAGCCAAATGCTCTTATGTGTTCCTTAAGTTTCATAAGACTCTTCATCCTCAATCCCTATAATCAGCCACAGTGGTTCATGAAGCCTTTCAAAATGCACCTACCACCTATCTTGACAACCCACTAGAATAGCCAGTAGGGTCTACCGATCACTTCTTCCACATAGCTTATGGCGACGCTAGCAAGATACAAAGATAGAGACTCCACAAAGACCAAGTGATGGAGAACAGATAGGGAAAACTTGGCTTTTAGAACTAAATAATCAGTGTTCAAGTTAAATTGGAATATCTATGTTTTTAGAAAAAACAAATAGGAAATTAGGCAAATAAATACTAGAAGGGTATAGCATTAATTCCTATCAAGAAAAGCTCACACCTTCTAAGATTAGAATTACGTCACACAACTCAAAAATATATAAGCCTAATTTGCTAGAATTTTATTCATTGAAATCTTAAGAGTAATGCCTTGCAAGTGTGGCATTTGTAGATTAGAAAAGTTATCCGTTACTTTTACTCAGACTTATATTCCATACGAAATTTAGAGATAGAATTTTCCATCTTACTCCTATATTGACTAGAATTATAACTCAAAATGCTTTTTAATTTGACTCCTATGTTTACTAGGATTATTTATATATAACAAAAAGTAAAAGTAACACTAAGACCCATAAGGCATAAAGCTATCTCTCAAAATTGACCAAATCATCCTAAATCCTTGATAATTTTCCCAAATGCAATCCTCTTTGTTTGCGTCACCAAGAGCTAAACCACAACCCCTAATCCCCTCTTTCAACACAAGAACCAACTCCAAACACCTTCGCAACATAAGCAGAAAGGGAGATGGGACCTCATATTGAGCCATCTAGCAAGTCAATATGCTTGTAAGTTGATAATTCATTTCCCCACCACCATCATTTATGCTTATAGAACAAGCGTCAGTTGGTTCTAGAAGATTCCCTAATGACATGCTTGCATTCTAGCTACAACTTCAGTTTCGCTCAGCATAATAAGTCAAAATTGAGGAAGACAAGGGTGCTCTAAAACCTGCTTGACAAGAGGAACTTAAGACTATCTAGCAAAGTCATTTTCTTGTAAGTTCATAATTCATCTCCCTATCATCATCATCTATGTTCACAAATCTAACACCAGATTGGTCTTACAAGGGTTTCTTGATGACATGCTTGCTTTATCGCTGCAACTTTAGTCCTGGACATAACAGAGGAAGTTTTTATAAGGTGATTAAGATGCAGGAAGACAGAGACACTCCACAACCTGATATTGAGCCATCTAGCAAGTCGATATGCTTGTAAGTTGATAATTCATTTCCCCACCACCATCATTTATGCTTACAAAACAAGTGCCAGATCAAGATTCCCTAGATGACATGCTTGCATTCTGGCTACAACTTCAATTTCGCCCAACACAATAGGTCAAAATGGAGGAAGACAAGGATGCTCTAAAACCTGCTTGACAAGAGGAACTTAAGACTATCTAGCAAGGTCATTTTCTTGAAAGTTCATAATTCATCCCCCTATCACCATCATCTATGTTCACAAATCTAATAACATATTGGTCTTACAAGGGTTTCTTGATGACATGCTTGCATTATTGCTGCAACTTTAGTCATGGACGTAACAGAGGAAGTTTTTATAAGGTGATCAAGATGGAGGAAGACAGAGACACTCCAAAACCTACATGTCAAGAGGAACTTAAAAATGTTTGGAGCAAAATCAATGTTGCGATTTTTGTTGGACCTTCTTTGTTCTTGAAGGCAGCCACAAGTAATGAATTAAAGCACAACCCAACATTCTTGTCCAAATTTGCCACTAAAGAAACCATGAGATTCTCAAAAAGCTAATTCTTCCCACATTTGTTCATCCCATAATTAAAATTGGATAAAAAATTGTTACTCTGCCAACTTCTTGATATTGAACAATAGCTTATGCACAAATTTCATTTCAGCAAGCTAACCACCAAGGTTGCACGGAAACCTCTTGATGCAGGAGCATCCAGAAAACAGAATTAAGTTTTTCCTAGTTCAATTTGGTTTTGAATTAAGTTTTCCTTATTTTTGTTTAGTTTTATTATTTTAGTTTTGTTTTAGTATTTCAGTTTGTTTTAGTTTTCTTTTCCATCTTTATTTAGGATTCTTAATAAGTCTTTTATTTTGGTTAGTATTACTTTTTTTCAGTCTAGGATTAGGATTCTATCCTAATTAGTATAAGTAGGGCTGTTATCATACAATATTGTATCATTCTTATTATTATTTCAATTCAGAATTTTAATGGAGGTTTTCTTTAAACCCTAAATATCTTGTTCCAACCACAATAACTATCTAACCTAGCCCTAATTGTTGAGATCTAATTGCCCTAAACCTTCCTGCTGCGTCAAGTGGTATCAGAGCTTGAAACCTGGAAATTTTTTTTCAAACCTGAAAATTTTTCAATGGTTGGCCGGGGTAAAGGACGAGGTAGAGGCAATCAGCCCCACCAAACAGAATTGGCAGAGATGCGTAGAATGATTGAGTTGACCTGGGCTGTACAAGCCTTGCAGTACCAGGAACCTGAGGAAGCCCAAATGGATATTCCGGAAGGTGACCACGAACAAATCGAGATTCCAAAGATTTTGAGGATGAAGAAGTTGAGGATGTGAACCCTTTCCATGAAGCTGGACCTGCAAACCGCGCAGCACAAGGTGGATTAGAAGACCGGTTGCTACATGCTCTTGATTTGAATGGTTATTAATGCCATTCGGTCTTTCTAATGCGCCAAGCACATTCATGAGAGTAATGATAGATGTACTTAAGCCTTTCTTAAATTCATCTGTTGTGGTTTATTTTGATGACATTTTAATCTATAGCCACACTAAGGAAGAGCACTTAAAACATTAGCAACAAGTTTTAGAGGTACTCCAAATGGAGCAGCTCTATATAAATCTTAAAAAATGCAGTTTTTTACAATCATCAGTGGTGTTTCTTGGATTCATTGTGTCAGCAGAAGGTTTGAAACCAGATCCGGAAAAAGTTCGTGCCATTACCGAATGGCCAGCACTTGAATCCATCAAAGAAATTCGAAGTTTTCATGATTTGACATCTTTCTATAGAAGATTCATTCGAAATTTCAGTTCTATCATGACTCCCATAACTGAATCTTTAAAAAGGACTGAATTTGAATGGACACAATCAGCACAAAGAGCCTTTGAACGAGTGAAAACTTTGATGACTGAAGCCCCAGTTCTTGCACTTCCAGATTTTGAGAAGTTTGTTGTTGTTGAGTGTGATGCTTCCCACATGGGAATTGGAGCAATTCTTAGCCAAGATGGAAGGCCTATAGAGTTTTTTAGTGAGAAATTATCTGCTTCTAAGCAACACTATTCAACTTATGATCTAGAGTTCTATGCCTTGGTAAGAGCAATCCGTCATTGGGAACACTATTTGGCTTACAGAGAGTTTGTGGTTTATTCTGATCATCAAGCTTCAAGGTATCTGCACTCTCAAAAGAAGCTTAATGATCGACATGCAAAATGGAGTTCCTACCTTGAAGAATTTAATTTCTTGCTGAAATATAACTCCAGGCAGTCCAACACAATGGCTGATGCTTTAAGTAGGCGATCTTTACTTTTGTCAGTTACGAGCACTCAGGTCACAGGTTTTGAAGAATTAAACAATCAGTATGGGTATGATCCTTATTTCGGCAAGATAATAGCTGACTTACAAGGTTCTACACGAGCTAAATATCTGCCATATAGGTTGCATGAAGATTATTTGTTCAAAGGTAATCAGTTATGCATTCTTGAAGGGTCTTTATGGGGGCAAATTATTAGTGAACTTCATGGGAATGGTTTGGGAGGACATTTTGGCAGGGACAAGACTTTAGCAATGTTGGTTGATCATTACTATTGGCCAAAAATGCACCGAGATGTGGATAAGTAGGTGAAAAGGTGTCCAGCTTGTTTATTTGGCAAAGGAAGTGTTCAAAATACAGGTCTGTATACTCCTTTACCAGAACCAAATGCACCATGGATTCACTTGAGCATGGATTTTGTGTTAGGACTTCCCAAAACAACAAAAGGATTTGATTCTATTTTTGTTGTGGTAGATCATTTTTCAAAAATGACACATTTCATTCCATGTTTTAAAACTTCCTATGCAACTCATATTGCTGACTTATTCTTTCGTGAGATTGTGAGATTGCATGGAGTTCCAACTTCAATAGTTTCTGATAGAGATGTGAAATTTATGGGGCATTTTTGGAGAACTTTATGGAGAAAATTTGGGACAGAATTGAAATATTCAAGTACCTGCCATCCATAAAAGGATGGTCAGACAGAAGTTGCAAATTGAAGTTTGGGTAACTTACTAAGGTGTTTTGTTGGAAACAACACAAAGCCTAGGGATTTAGTCATACCCCAAGCAGAACTTGCTTATAATAATTCTGTCTATCGAAGTACAAAGAAGACACCTTTTGAGGCTGCTTATGGGTTGAAACCTCAACATGTGCTTGACTTGGTACCTTTACCACAAGAAGCTAGAGTGAGTGATGAAGGGGAAGCATTTGCTGATCACATAAGGAAGATTCATGAAGAGGTAAAGGCTGCCCTAAAACACAGCAATTCAGCAAATTCTTTTGCTGCTAACCAACACCGCCGTAAGCAGGAATTTGAGGAGGGTGATCAAGTGCTTGTGCATTTAAGACGTAAGCAATTTCCAAAGGGTACTTATCATAAGCTCAAATCTAAGAAATTTGGACCTTGTAAGGTGTTGAGAAAAATTAGTTCAAATGCTTGGTTGATTGATCTACCACCTGAGTTACAAATTATTCCAATATTTAATGTTTCAGAACTGTATCCTTTTGATGGCTTTGATGGTGCTCCATCTACCATCCAAGCTCAAATTCAGCAGCTGCCAGTTGCAAATGCTGATGTTATTGAAGATGTGTTAGACATTAAAGAAGTAAAGCCTAGGCGAGGCAACCCATATAGACGATTCTTGGTCAAGTGGCTTGGCAAACCTACAAGTGAAAGCACTTGGATTGCTGAAAAATAATTAAAACGAGTAGATCCTACCATCTATGAGGAATATGTCAAGGTCTACTCGTCGGAGCTGAGTTTTTTTTCCGACCCGGGAAGAATGATGCAGAAGCATCCAGAAAATAGAAAACGGAATTAAGTTTTTCCTACTTCAATTTGGTTTTGAATTAAGTTGTCCTTATTTGTTTAGTTTTATTATTTCAGTTTTGTTTCAGTATTGCAGTTTGTTTTAGTTTTCTTTTCCATCTTTATTTAGGATTCTTAATAAGTCTTTTATTTTGGTCAGGATTACTTATTTTCAATCTAGGATTAGATTCTATCCTACGTGGTATAAATAGGGCTGTTATCATACAATATTGTATCATTCTTATTATTATTTCAATTCAGAATTTTAATGGAGGTTTTCTTCAAACCCTAAATATCTTGTTCCAACCACAATCACTATCTAATCCAGCCCTAATTGTTGAGATCTAATTGCCCTAAACCTTCCTGCTGCGTCACCTCTATAAGTTCAACATTCACGTGTCAAATACGTTTCGGACATCGAAACTCTCAGAAACTTCTAGGCAACGTTTTAGAAACTTAAAAAAAGTTTCCCATTATTTTTTTGGGAAAAGGTAATCAAAAGTCCCTCACTTTTATCCAATGGGCCTATTAAGCCCTTTTAAAATTTTTGGACTCTTATAAGACCCTCACATTTTATTTTAGCCTAACAAAGCCATAATCTAATAGAATCTGTTAGTGAGCTAACGGCAATAAAGAGGAAAAAAAAAAAACACGCCTCAATGGATGTTTCAAGAACCTCTACAAGGATGATCAGGAAATCCAGCAGGAGGAGCCACAGCAAAGTCATAACAACAAACATATAGAGATCACTTTACACATTAGTTAAAAATAAATAAATAAAATCAAGAGGGCAATAATTTATACATGAAAAATCATCTAGCACGAGAAAGGGATCCAAGAACCTCAATTCACTCCTAAAGAAAAAAAAAAAAAAAAAAAAAAACAAATTGCCCAACAATGAGAACCCAGAAAATAATCAATACGCACATAACAAAAATTCAAGAAAAGAAAGAAAAAATAAATACCCAGAAGAAGAAACCATGTAACAAGAAAAAAAAATGGAACCCCTAAAATAATTTACCTTCCAATGCCTCTCCTAACAACAGCACCATCACCTTCATACTAAGGCTTGGCTAGGAATTTCTTAATGACAAATCTTGGTCTATTAAAAGCAGGAGATTGATCAAATTCAGAAATGATATTTCTGATAAAGAAAAGGATTTTGATTTTGTTATCATTGCTGTTCTTGGTAGTTGTTGGGTACAAATTGAATATGAGTTTTTTGTTATATACAGCTCTCATAAGCCAAACAAAAAAACAAAGAAAAAAAAAGAGCTCTGTTTTTTTTTTTTTTTTTTTTTTTTCCTTTTGTACGTGTCCTCTACTTTTTGGGTTTAGACATTAGAAGCAACTCATATTGGATATATATATGGATTGGGAGAAAATTAGAAGAAAAAAAAAATGGAATTTATTTTTAGTTATTTTTTTTATTTTTGGAAGGTTAGTTGCTGTACACAAAGTAGTAGTTTTTTTTTTTTGAGGCGTGGGTTTTTTTTTATTGCCATTAGCTCACTAACGAGTCTGTTAATTAGGGCATTATTGAGCTAAAATAAAATGTGAGGGTCTTATAAGAGCCCGAAAATTTTAAAAGGGCTTAACCTATTAGATAAAGGTGAGGGACTTTTTAGTACCTTTCCCCCTTTTTTTTTTTTTTTTTAATTTCGGAAATTTCTAGGAAACTTAATGGACACTTCTAAGTAATTTAATTGAGAACTAATTAATCTTGATGGGAAAATAAGAATAACAGTAAATTAAAGGGAGAAAATTAAGAATAAAAGTAAAACTTAATTGAAAGCTATAATTTTTAATGATGATGTTAATGGTTATAAAGATAATGAAGTAAAAAATTAGTTATAGGTATTTTTTTTTTTAATATTTTAACTTATTATGAATGATGATTTAGAAAGATTTTAGAAAAATATTATATTCAGTTATTTTAATCATTTAATTATGGTATTTTCACAGTTTTATTAAGAGATTATTAAAATTAATGAAATGGTATAATTGATAATGAAATAAATATACCTTCTTATATATAAAATATATATTTTTTATATAATGTTTTCCCAACGTTTTGTATCCTATATTTTTAGAAATTCGCGTGTCCCCGTATCGTATCGTTTCGTATCACATTTCCCATTTCCGTTTCCGTTTCCGTGCAACTTAGCTAACTACACCATGATATTAGTCTAAACACTGAAATACTTGTGTAGAAGTTATCTAAGCAAAATCAAAAAAGGTTTGTCCTAGAAAAAAGTAATGAGAAAATTTTAATTAGAAGTCATTAAAATTTGTTTTTAAGATGAAATTTTACATGTTTTAATTATAAAAGTTCCAAGCTAGCTAAACAACACAAGGAAGCTATTTTTTTCCACATCTAGAATGATTTTCAAAAGGGGAAAGGTACAAAAAAGCCCCTCACCTTTCCCCAATGGGCTTGTCAAGCCCTTTTAAAATTTTCGGGCTTTTATAAGACTCTCACCTTTTATTTTAGCCCAATAAGGCCCTAATCTAACAAAAGCTGTTAGTGAGCTAAAGGCAATAAAAAAACAGAAGCCTTAATCTAACAGAAGCTCTTATAAGGCTCTCACTTCCTTTCATCCCACACTCTCACCTTCACCTAATTCCCATTTTCAGCCTCTTCATTCACCTAGCAAGAAAAAAAGAGAAAGCACATTATGGGTTCACTGCTTTGAGTAGTGTTCTTGCTGTGAACTACTTTGATAGATTCATTTCAAGTTTAAAGTTTCCAAGAGATAAGCCTTGGATGGGTCAACTTGCTGTTGTGGCTTATTTGTCTCTAGCTACTAAAGTGAAGGAAACCCAAGTTCCTCTTCTTTTAGACTTGCAAGTACGTTCCAAAATTTTGCAATCTGAGTGTTTGTTAAAATGTCTTAATTGAATTTTTATTGAACTATTTATTTGAGTTTTCAATATTGGGTTTTGTGTTTATGGTTTTTAGGTAGAGGAATCAAAGTATGTCTTTGAAGCCAAGACTATAAAGAGAATGGAGCTTCTAGTGCTTTCTACTCTTTAGTGGAGGATGAATCCTGTGCCTCCAATTTCCTTCCTTGATCATACTACAAGGAGGCTTGGTCCAAAGAACCACTTACATTGGGAATTTTTTAGGAGGTGTGAGCGTTTATCTCTCTGTCATTGCTGCTAAGCAATTTAACAGCTATTAGTTTAGTTGCCAACCTTTGAATTCATTTGTATTAAATATTGACTGCAATGAAGAGGAACATTATCCAACTTGTTTCCTTAACTTGATTTCCAATTATTGGATTTTGATTTTAGATTCAAGATTCACGAGTTAACTTCCTTCCATATTAGCGACTGCAACTATGCTACATGTTATTAAGGCCTATCACATGGGTGAGGGTTTATTGCCGTTAGGCTATTAGATTAGGGCCTTACTGGGCGAAAATAAAAGGTGAAGATCTTATAAGAACCCAAAAATTTTAAAAGGTCTTAACAGGCCCATTGGGGAAAGGTGTGAGGCTTTTTTATACCTTTCCCCTTTCCAAAAAGATAAAAGAGATGTTTCAATCTCAATGCCAAACAAACTCAATGAAGGTTTGATTGCACAAAGACAACTAAGCTAGCTAATTTTCCTATGTGCTATGAGAGTAAATTCTTAATAATTTACAATTTAAAGGTGCTCCTAGCTAACAATGGTGAAGGTTTATTGAAGATATACATCTCAAGAAGAGATATATATAATAGAATAATAATGTTAATAGCTAGTCTCCCTACAAAAACCATCTTTTCAATTACCCAAGGGGCTCCTAGTTGTATAGTAATTTGAATTTTGGGACAAAAACTCGGAGAGTCAATGCTATACTTATAGCTTCATCTATTTTCATTTTGTCAATTAAGTAAGAACATTGACCCATGTTGTTTATGAACTTATCAGCAAATGACAAGTTAATTTCACTTGTCGTCCACTCACATTATCGTCCTCCATTTAAAAAACGTCCCACAAATATCATTGAATTATCACTATTTGTAATATTAAAGCCCTTCCATCCAACTTTCCGTCAGAATTCTACCAGAAAATTGATGTGGCAAGCTAACTAAGCATTTTTTTTATTTTTTATGCCATGTCAGCTTCCTCCCTCTCCAAATTTTCTTTCACTCTCTCTAAGTAACTCCACAATCAAATTTTTGATCCATCACAAAATCATATTTATTCATCATCTTCAACAAAATCATCATATCAGAATTGAGGAAAAAAAAAACAAACAGAAAAAGCAAAAAAATCAGATTGAGCAAAAGAGCAAGAGAAGATGACTGAAAAAATAAGTAAAGACTTGAGTTTTGCACAAAGTCCATGATAGATCATTGATTGAAGTTAACTGACAAAAGAAAAAAAAATTGAAAGTGCACACAAACCAAAGCAATAAACTTTTGTGTACCTATGAATTCAACATGAGCAATTAAAACTTATTTGCAACAAAAAAGCAATACCCAGAAAAGAAAATCATTCAAAGCCCATATAAGGAATCAAATAGTTAAGAGAAACCCAGATAAAGATTAGAGTAAAAATTAAGTGTTGGGCACTAACATTGAAGAGAGAAGTAAGACTCGTGTTTTGCGAGAGTGAAATTAATTGTCAAGATTCATTTCTAGGAACAAATTGAAACTTGAAGTTCCACTAAATTAATGCTAGAAATTAAAAAGATTGACAATAAAAAAAATTATAAACTCCAAAAAATAATTGATAGAAAATAGTTAAGTGATCTATGAAACTGATTTCTCATAGAAAAAGGTAGACCCAGAAAATGAAAGAAAATCAAAACCAAAGATAGAACAAGAGAGAGAGAGGGGCAAGTGGGGACAGGTAATTGAGGAGCTTGAAGAGGAAAATTGGCCTATTACCTGAAAACTCAACTCATGCAAGAAATTTGTGATTATCAATTGAATTTGAGACCTACAAAAGCTGATTGTTCTCAAATGCTGCAAATTTCGATCTTTGTAGATCTAGAAATCTATCTTTGTATCTTATAATAATTGACAAAGAAGTTGTTCAATTCCCTTCTAAATCCGCTTCAATTTGTTCAAAATGCATATATATGTAATAACAAGAAACAAGCCAAAATATCAATATTTTGAGAAGATAATAAGCCACCCAAAATCTAGAAAAAATCAAACTCTTTTCAATTGCTCATCTCACATATTACCTTCTATCTAAGAATTTCAATGAAATAAAGCCAACTTTCAAAAGTCTTAATTGGATATTAGAAAAAGAAAATCAAAAACACATCCAGTAGAAATTCCTTGCGAAAACACCTTCAAATCACCAGAAATTTACCTATGAAAGTAGAAAGTTGAAAATCAAATTAACAGTCAGGGAGAGAAGATGAGAGAGAAGGGAGAAGTTACTTACCTTCACATGAGGAGAGAGAAGGGAGCAGCCAAGAGGAACAACACGTGGCTTAAAAAATTAATAAGAAAGCTGAATGGGAGTGCCATGTCAACTAGAAAAAACGGCAATTAGACGGAAGTACCATTTGGTTACATATTTAGATAGTTCAATGATATTTGTGGGACGTTTTTAAAATAGAGGACGATAATGTGTGTTAGTGATATGTTCGAGGATGACAAGTGAAATTAACTCACAAATGACATTTCAAATTTTTCCTACATGGATGTTGTGGGATTTTATTTATTTATTGTGGTTTCATTATGACCTACTATGAATTGGCTTTTCAAAAGGATTATCCTAGAAAGATACCTCATCCCAATTTTGCCTACATAGTTGTTGATGAATAAATTATTTTTTGTGACTTCATTATGACACTTTGTTAATTGGGTTTTCAAAATGGTTACCTCTAAGCCAAGACAGCTTGTTCAAATTTTTCCTACATTGGTATTATGGGATAAATCAGTGTTCATGGCTTCATGATGGCCTTATATTAATTGAGTTGTAAAAAGGATACCTTCGAGCCAATATAGCTCAAGACAATATCCAAAGAGTTGAGGTCCTCGATTCATCAAGGAGCTTTACCATGGGGATCCAGTCTTCCCTTTCGTTTTTTATATTATTAGGAAGGATACCTCATCATCTTAATTGCACTTTGTCGCTTCTATCAATATGTTATTATCTTATTTAATCCAATACATAATTATTCTTTTATTCTTGCTAAAAGCAAAGAAAGTGGTATTAATTACAATTTGGTGCAGCATTGACAGTGAACAAAATCAGTGCACACAATATATTCCAAACAGAACAAGAAAACATGTTATTATAAATTCTTTAACAACTAGAATCCTATTCGATATCCATGCTGTTTTTGGTTTTTGCGGTCCAATTGTCAAAAAGAATTATATTATTACAAAGTGTTTTTTATTACTTTATGTCTTAAAAAAAAAAAAGGTTTTTACTTGTTTCATCAAATCATTTTTCAAAATGCAATAGTGTTGGAAACAACAACCAAAAATAATATGAATACCATGTGGGCCCAAGATGACTGCAAATAGCAATTAAGCATATGAACCAAGCTCAGAGAATGGTTTTTCCTTACTTGCTGACTCCCTGACAGAATTCTCAATCATGAGCACAGGCTTGCCGTATGAATCTGCCATTGGGTATGAATCAGCCTCCCAACTAACAAATTTATGCATCCCTATTTCCTTAGCTTGATTGCTATCAACCCTTTTTGTATCCGGTTCTTCAATCGCATCCAACTTTTGTTCTGGAACTTCTACAACAACCTTGGTGGAAGGTTGCCTGCTCATATAAGCAACATTACCCATCTTTCGTAAACCAACCACTTGGCCACCCTGCACCTGGGCATGCCCGATCTTTGGCCGGTTTGAAGTGGGGCTAGCTATCCATTTCTGAGCATCATCCCATTTGGATGGTGCTGGTTTTGAAAATGGAGCAAGAGGCACTCTTTGTGTGGCACGCTCTGCCTTCTGAAACTCAAATACTGTAGAAGACACACTTATAGTTCCATGTACACTATCATAATCTAAAGATGAGTCTTCCTGGGACCCAATCCTTGAATTGACAAAAGAATGATCCTTTGATCTATGATCAGCACCCATCTGTGAACCCATGGAGTCAGCTGTGGTTGGAGTGGAGTGTTCAGGAAGTACACTGACAACATCTACATCTTTGCAATTATCAGAACTGCTGCCACCTGCAGGAAATTTTTTACTTGCTGATCAGTCGATGCAAGCAATAAAGTTCAGTTTTTTAACTATTCTTATACATTCAGTTCAGAAACATATAGCCACTGCACACGCTTCAAGTAGACCGCATATTCAACGAGAAAAAAGAAAAGCAAACAAATGTTTTATGGAGGAAATCCCTTGTGTGTGTGCAACACCACAAACCCAGAAATCCTTCTTCTTTTAACAAGCAGAAACATATAAAATCTTAAACAAGAAAGAAAAGGATAAATTATCACAGCAAAGCGAGAAATTTCGTAGAAACAAACAAATAATACTACTGAAATACTACGATTTCGCAATTGTTAAACCAGTACTTTGAAACAAGACAAACCACAGACGCATAAATAACAAAAATACAAAATAAAATTACCAGTATCATCAGGGTGAGATTGCTGAGATCTCAAGTTGTAAACAGAATCAACCTCCTCTTCTTCTTCTCTTCTATTTTTTTCGACTCCAAGTAGCATACTTCTCAGTTTTCCCGGAGAAAATCCTCCCCCCTGCTAAAAACCGAAAATACCCATTTTTGACAGATCAGAGAGAAAAACTAGAAATGCATGAATGTTGATTTTGTTTGTTTGGTAATGGTATCATCGATTGAGAAAGAACGTTGAGAGAAGAGAAAGTAAAGAGAGAAGTGCAAGCAAGCAAGTATATTATTATTTTTTACAAGTACCAGAGGCTTTTCGATCCTTTCGTAATCCATAGCAATAAGCAAAAGAATTGATATTTTCAGGGAAGCATTTTGTACATCATTTGAATGTGCAGAGATTTGGTGACTAAAATCATCACATCACATCTCTCTTCTCAGTCTCTGGTCCGGGAGCCTCGGCAGACGAATATTGGACCTGTGCGTTTGTTTGGACTCTGGTCAAAACCATAATATAATCGTATGTATTTTCAGTAATAAAGACACTGTTTCCTTTTTTTTTTTTTTTTTTTCTTTGACGTGTAGGCCATAGTACTTTCGTGTAAATAGGCCAGTTGTTCATGCCTATCTCACTGTGGGGGTGAGTATCTGTTGGCTATATAACCTTTTTTTCAAGCCTTCCTGCATTAAACTGTCTATATATATATATATATATATATTCAAACCTTCCTGCATTAAACTATATATATATATATATATATATATATATATATATACACACGTTACCTTTCGTAAGAAAATTAAATAATATATAGATAAAATAAGGTTGAATTCGACCTTTGAATTTGATTTTAACAATTAGTTATCAATTAAATTTAAACACTATAAATTTATTATTTTTATCATAATTATTATAAAATGGTATATTTAATTTATAATACATTATGAGAATTTTTACAATAATAGGTCGTATGTATAAAATAAATATTTTTACTTAAAGATATTAGTCATTAAAGTTAAATTACAACTTACTAAAATTCAGTTTATTATTAATAACATTGAATAATAATAACATATACTTTAAAAAATAAATTATTAATTGTTTTGATAATATTTAAGTGGTTTGATAAAATTGGATATCTATTTTATTTTTATGGATAGATATTTTTATGTAAATAGAAGTTTATTTCTATTTCTATCTCTGTAATATTTTATCCCTATAAATAAGTGTTATAATCAATGAAGTATGATACACACAGGAATTTATTCTCTCTTTTTTCTATTCGTTATAATTGTTCATTATTTTATAACACGTTATCACTATGAATCGTTCTACAATACTATTCATAATTTTGGATAGCTTGTGATTTGTTACAACCCATCTAAGGTAAAAAAATTTGAAGAAACAAGATTCAAAAATTTATGCTAAATAATTTTTATTTAATTAATTACTATTATTATTAATATTTATGTGTTCATTTCTTTATCAAATACATTTTGAAAAAAAAAATTCAAAACTACTATAACTCAATATATAAATTAATAGCTAGACCATAAAAAAAAAAATTAGAATATACTTATGTTTT